>JASDQU010371184.1:89391-122968 GCA_032191745.1 Picea mariana | reverse complement strand
AAAAAATAAAATTATATATATATTATGTACATATATATATATTTCATTTAAACATTGCTCTTGATTTTTTTTTCTCGTTCATGAACTTTCGACACATTTTGGATAGCCCCAATAATCTTCGTATTTGCCTCTTACAGGATTCCAGTTGCATACAAAACAAGCAGGAGAAGTAAACTGAAAGTCAGTGTCAGAAATAAATCGGCTTAAACAGGTGATACCTAAGAAATTTCATATTGCGCAAAGAAATTGAAATGAATAGGTAAATATGAGATTTCCCAAAATACATGTTGTAAAGGACTATTAAAGAAAACCGAGGTCACCTCACTCAAACAACAACATCGGCTGAACTGATAAATAAAAGAGGTTTTTCTTGGTTTAATAGTCTATGAAAAATTAAGACAAATTAAATGATTCACCCAATTTAAAAGCAGTCAGTCAAAGTAAAGTATCCGCGAAAATATCTACAAGAGTCAGTTTTGAATTTTTGACCTTTATATTTTCAGTCAGTAAGTCACTACTTGGCATCCTTTCTATCTTTGGGTTTGCCTTTTAAAAATTCACCATCTTTCCGTTTCATATAAGAAGGGATAAGAGTTTTTCGTTTCAACCTTGTGAGCTTCAAAGCAGATTGTGGAAAGAAAGCGGGTCTTCACAACTACTCAATCCCCTGCTAAACGAAGGAATGTTTAAAGTGATCCTAACTTTCCTAGGTTTTTCAACGACATCGGAGGATTGAAGCTTTCTCAAATAGAATTCCCTAAGAAAGTTATTTTCGTTTTTTTCCCTAAGAATGAAGGTGTTGTGAAGGCCAAGAGAAGGTTGGTACCGAGTAATCAAAGTAAGTTGACAAACCTATAATGCAAAATATTACACAGATATCATCCCTGATACAAACTAATTGCCCCCATATTCGCGCTCTAAAAAGAAAATTATAAGACACGTGGTGAAAGGAAATTCAAAAATGATTGCCCCCACCTAGTCCAAGAGACGATGAAAGGAAATTCAGAAATGATTTCCCTCGTCTCAGCATTTAAATGCATGAATATATCTCGAAGTGGTGAAAGGAAATTTAGTAAAAGGGGCCAGATAACTTCACAGGGGTACTGAACAGGCTCGTTGGCAGTGAAGCAATATCTAAGATATATGCAAGGCTGTTATACATGAATATCACTCTACTCCGGTAACCAATTATTTTTAAAAACCTGATCTACATCCCAAGTTTAGACGAGGCTTCCCAATTAAAAACATATAATCTTCTTCTTTTGATGCATGCTGATAGCCGCAAGATCTGTTGGGTCTCCTAGAACTGTTTCGATTGTCTTAAAGCAGACTTGAATTTAGTAGCGGGAAAGGGAATGTAATTAAAGGGACTACAACTAAGTTTAAAAAGAGTATCTGAGTTTGAAAAATATTTTCAAGGTAAAGAACAAAGTCTCTTTCCCCCTTCGACACCCTATTCTCAGGAACCTTTTCGCCTGATTGAAGCTATTGAATCCATTTACCCAACATTGGCACATGGTCTATTGTTCTTCCCACCTTACAAGAAAGAGAGATCCCTAGTTGGATCCTATGTTGGAGACGCCTTTTTTTTTTCTAGCCCGTCACAAATTTCATTTTTAATGCTCGAAATCGAAAGATGGTTTTCATATTTTCCGTTTGTGGTTTCAAAATCTCCGAAGCTTTATCACGCAAACAACGATGATTATTGTACTCTCGAGGCGAGTCCTACCTTTCGTAAAAGTGTTTCCTCTTTTTTCTCTACCTAGAGATCTCATAGGTCGGATGCTATAAATCACATAGTTCACACGTCCCGAGCAACGAAACGGAGAAATTGTTTTAATTTTTTACCCAGGGCAGTAATGGGAGTAAAGTTTTCCTGAACCATGATTAAACGTCATCGGTTTTTCACACCTCGATGTTCACCAAATCCAAAAGTTCATTGTCGTAGCCCCGATAGCCAAGAACACGAAGTCCTTATTTTAGTAACCCGTGTCAAGGTTAAAAGTAAAATCTAAACCATGGTAATATTCTGTCGGAAATTCACCACTCGACGTTTTGTTTTTTAAAAGTTATATTGTCTAAACCCCGACTCACGAAATCACAATAAGGGTATGAACATAATTAATTAATCACTTAATTCAAGTTTATCTTCCCTTTTAATTAAGTCGTATTATCGCAATCTCACGGTTTCGCAGCTTGTCATGCAAACTTCCCGAAAACTTACCTTCAAAGCTCCGAGTCGCGATACGACGAATATAAATAATTACAAAATTAATTAAGTTCCTAATCATAATTATGTTTTTATTAATCGAAATCAATCATCGCAGTTTCGGGGGTTAGAGGTTCAAAAGGTTAAAGAAAAATTCCCGATACAACGAGTGGTGAAAAATTAATTAACGTTGGTAAAACCGAATTAATTAAGCTAAATAAATACATCTCTCTTTTTTATGCTTGCACGATTCACGAGGTAGCCTTATTTCTTCCATATGCCAACTGACACTTCAAATCACCAAAATTTATGGCATTAATTAGGAAATAGGGCGAATCGATGAATAAAGCTTGGGTTTTTATGGTTAAATTTATTTCTAAGCATGATTTGACAGATTTCATCTAAAAGAGTACCAAGTTTTCGAATATATATAGAACTGTTGTTCATTATGACAAATGCATTTCTATACTACGCAGAGCACAATCTCTGAGTGAGCTAACTTCTATATGTATACGTATTTCTATCGCAGAAGAGCTAAAGTAGAATCTCCAGTCATGGCCCCGCGAAAAGAATCCAAAGCTAGTGTTGAGGTTTCGGGACAAGGCTCGGACAACGTTGTTGATACTTCACCTCGAAGTGTCGACTCTGTCCTGAACTTGTCTTTCATTTCCGATGTTCTGCAGGCTGAATTGGTGGATTATTCCGATGATTTCAACGACAATGAAAAAGATGATAAAACCACCAAGTATAAGATCATCATCCAATCCAGAATGCACAATGTAGCAGCCAGGCCACGACTACTACCATATTATGATATGGTCCGATGGGTATTAGACCATGTGGACGTACCAACCAGAACCATCATGAATGAGCAGAAGGTCACCATCGGGACTTTTAGGCCTGAACATCTGCAAGCCATGTATAAGTTTCCCACAGTGTCCGAATTTACATATGGTATCGAATTCTTAGATGAATTCAAACAGAAGGAATGTGTGCAGTATGATAAAACCATGTCTAGCTTAATAAAATATTGGGTTTTGCGCTCTGCGAAGTTCAGGGTAGACAGTCATGGTATATATTCAATAGCTTCTTTAGAACCACATTATAAGTATGTAGCTATGATGACATGCAGATTATATGGGAAAGAGGACCCTTCACATTTGTTTCTTCCATGGGTGCCTCTAATGTTTTGATTCACCAAAGGTTGTTCATTCGACTGGGCGAAGATGTTGTCCGACAGCCTGACCAGTCGGGTCACAGAGTATCGGGAGAAAAAAGAAAGTGGAAAATTTGCTTCATTTTTTATGTCTACATACATTATGGACACCGTTTGTTTTTTAACACCATTTCCCTTAATGAGTTGGAGTTGGACTCCAGCAGAAGATGATCCCATGCACGTCTATCATTCAAAATTATGGGAAAACAAAGCAACAAATTTCATATATGAAATCTTCAACTAGGTGATGGTGCCTCTACATGTCACTATTTTCGGTCACCCGCCACCCAGGATCTCGAAAAGTATAGTGACAAATCTGAGTAGCATAACTGACTGGTATGTAGAAGCCAAATTTTCATATCTCAGAGTTTTTGGGGCTTCTGTTCCCCCGCATGCATTGCCATTGTTCATTCCCGACAAGTTGGCTTGTTGTGAGGTTGCTAGACAAATTGTAATCGGTGGTATAAGCAAGGAGCTTAAGGGATACTCAAAGAAGGTATGGCCACCTTTTCCTATTCATTTAAATTCATATTATTTATTAGATTTTGGGCATGCCAAAGATGAGACAACAGCCCTGGAAGACCTGAATTTGGTCTTCATTGAATACAAGAAGCACAATCTGCAAAGGGTCATGAGAAATCATTTGGCCAGTTGTGGGCTCAAGAGATTTGAGCACGATAATTCACCCTCAGATGACATTTTCTGAGGTGCAAGGTCCTATTCTGAGATTCTAGCTTGGATACAAACCTTGGCACCTGAAGAAAGAGCCGATGTTCTGAAGTTCCAAGAACATCGACGCAGTTTCCTTCCCGCAGTATTGCGGGGTGAGAGTCTGAGTACGGCGGAGGTGAAACAAAAAGATGTCGAAGGCTCTAAGGATGCAACTCCCGATCAAGAAAAACACCAGGATGAGGGAGAGCAAACTAAGAGTCTGAAAGTAGAGATAAAGACTCCCGACCCACCGAAGAAGCAGAGTCTGGTTACTACTCCGGGAAAATTAGTGAAGCAGATCAGAGAACCTATCACATTAGTTACCCCCTTGTAGTCGAATCAGGGAAATATTGATGCAAGATGGATCTTCAATGAAGATTTGAGGCCTATGAGGGTAGAAGAACTCCCTCTGAATGAGTTTTTCTTCGATAAGAAGAGAAAGGTAGTGGTAAAGAGGGAATTCTATCAGGAAGGAGAGTCAACGAACAAGAAATACAAAGTTATAACTGATGGAAAAGACAAGAGGAATGAAAAATTCACGACCAAAATAGTAGGGACATTAGGAGCATACGCCATGACGAATCAATTTTCAGTTGGGGTCTTGAAAAACCAGCTAAAACGAAAGAATCGCCTCATCAAGACCCTGGAAGCTAGACTAGCCACAACAACAGAGACTGCCAAAGACCAGGAGAGTGTAGGTATAAAGAAAGCAATGTTGGCCGATAAAAATGAGATAGAGCTGCTCAATACTAAGCTCAAACAAGCATAGCTGGTGGTTCGAGATGGTCAGATACAAGCAAGCCAGCAAAAATATCTAATCCAACAGCTGCAGGCTAGGGTGGAAATCGTCGAAAGAAAAGTGATAGATATCAGGATGTTTCAATCCCAGGTGATGGAAATTCGGACCAGAGTCTCTGCGGCCCAATGAAATTTACTCAGAAAGGTAGATGAGATTCGGGACAACTGGTTGCTGGTTAATCAAGTTTTGGAGAATTTAACTGCTAGAGAAAGGAAAGCTGGAGCAGCACGGGTGACCTTCCAAGAGGTTGTGATAGCCATAAACAATAGGGATTCAGGAACTACTTCCAGGTTCACCATTTCAGAGCAAACCAGAGGAAATATTCTATTAAAAGAATGGGAACACAGCA
The DNA here is from genome assembly GCA_032191745.1 of Picea mariana. Taxonomy (NCBI): domain Eukaryota; kingdom Viridiplantae; phylum Streptophyta; class Pinopsida; order Pinales; family Pinaceae; genus Picea; species Picea mariana. The sequence continues at coordinate 117,684 of JASDQU010371184.1, read as the reverse complement.
TCACCGAAGGCAAGCTGCAAGCAAAAAGGGTAACAAATTCCTTAGAAGAGGCCTTTAGTTCTATAGATGGCAATCTGCTAGGCATTGATAGTGGAGGTAATGTTGAGAAATTGATTCAAATGAATATGGAAAAAATCTCGCTTGATTTAAAGGACAAAGAGGAAAGATATTCGACCGATATCTCCCGAGTGACTATGGCGGACATAGTCCAAATAAACAAATGTATGATTAAACCAAGCGCACAATTATGTGTTATCGACATCATAGACAGACAGATGGAAGACAGGCTGCCGCAATTAGCCCGAGATTGTTACTCTTTTGAGGCCAACTATCAAGGAGAATCGTCAAGGCTGGTATCTTCGCTGGTTGAAAGATGTGTCACATATACCAAGAACGCATGAGGACAAACTTATGGCACCAAGTAAAGATAGAGAAAAAGAAATGAAGTGATTGCTCTCCTCCCTATCATAATTGAAATTTTTGTAACGATTGAGATTCTGTCTTATTATAAAAATGTATAAATATACGATAGAAAGAAAGAAAACAGGGTTGGACCTTTTTTGTGTTGATTGTAACAGAGTTTTTTACATTTTGAGAGTTAATACCAAGCAAATCTGAAGATTCTCAATTCCATCACGACTATGTTATGAGTTTTTTTTATATCTCATATTTCATTTCATTTCATATTCATAAATGATGAATGCTTCATTATAATTTAGTACGACCACTACTATAGTGAATGAATTTTGGTTTTCTATAGTTGTTTACTGTTTTTCCTCTGTACTAGCTATCAGCAGGTGTAAGACCAGTCAACACTTTTAGAATTCTATATATATTTTATGCTACATCGGGTTATTTCCTTACAGTTTTCCTCTCCTATTTATACGTGAGATTCTCCCTTGATAGGAGCCTTACTCGATAGACAGCTAAATGTTTTTCTCCCACCTCATAAATTTTATTAAGATATAACTTAGTTACGGGAAAGAGCCTTTGATTTGCACCCCATTTTATTTCCAAAACCGTAAATTCTCTTTTATATAATTGAATTGAGACAACACTTAATTTCCCTTTGAAGTTTTTCTTATTTCACTGTTCCTCCATGACTGTCCTTGTACCAACACAACCCAATATCGAACCCAGATTATCAAATCAAATGCACATTGCCTTAAACCTTTTCGATACTATTCTTAAAACAACTACTACCCAGGTTGAACTCAAACATTCATGAGAAATGATTGAATAGGATATAACCATCCAGGAACAGTTGGAATCTAGACAACGCCAACGTAGAAATCTTCCCTAGTTTCCTTTGCCGAAGGTTGATGTTTCTCTCTTCTCCACCCTTTACCCACTTTCGGATGCCTAGACACTGTACTTCTAAGCCTTAAGTACAAACTTTGTAACAACACCTCACATGACTTCGAACACCTTACAAAGATTCTGACCCCTGATGAAGTTCAACGCATATTGGCACTTCATCTACATTACAATGTGAGCAGATGAACATAAAGAGCACCTCTAGTCATATTATAAGATTACAGAAGAAGACCTTAAAGGAATCACTAAGGAATGTTCCATTGACATCCTTATCCCTGCCAACCCCATAGAGATATCTGATCTTGATAGCCTAGAGGACACTCATAAAGAACAAAATCCACCCAGAACCAACATACAGAAGAAGATTGAGGAGGTCCAAACTTAAGAAGCACCTCAGGAAATACTCCTTCAGTGTCACTTGACCAATGGGGTGAAGACGAAGTAGAAAATGAATAGAATCCCAATGAAGTAACACCACCCAAAGACAAGGTTGACCCCTTGAAGAAGAGGAAGGTTTCACCCATGAAACCTTCTTCCCAAAATAAATAGAAAGCCACCATGACAAAGATGCAGAATGTCCTCATCTTCGATGATTTTGACTTCAATATAGCAGCCCTGAATGCCACTTCACTAGAAATAGCACAGAAACAAGGAGTGAAGAAGGAGGAAATGTATGATAGAATTGAAATCGATATCTGAGGGGTACAATAGGCCCTTAAGTCCAGCCACACAGTCTCTATTTTTTCCCTACCATCGGGAGAACCAAAGTTGGGAGATGAGCCAACCCAACTCCACCGACTAGTTGATACAGTTGAATATCGCCTTCAAATAGTGCAAGAAGAAACAGAAAAAGCCGCCTAGGCCTTGAAGCAAGTGCAAGGAGTACTTGTAGAGTATCACCGAGAAGTAGAACACAAAAATATTTCTCTCCAAGAAAAGTTCGATGAAGAAAATGCATAGATACAACAAGGGAAAGAACAGTTGCTTGCAGAGCAACTCGAAGTGAAATAAGGGCTCAGCAGAGCACTTTTCTCTCTGACAGTCATAGAAATAAAGTCAAAAGATCGAGTCATACAACAAGTACAGAAGCTCGTAGAAGCTATCCAGTATCTACAATAATGCATAACATACTTAGAGCTCTGCCCAACACCGGAGACCCCACAGGATGTATGGGATCAAAGAGAAGAAACTACTCGAAGTGAAATTGAGAGAATAAAATCCCTTTCCTATGTAATGTAAGAAACTTACTGATCATAGTGCCCATACCTATGAGAAAATCACCGATAATCCATAACTGAAGGCACTGAAGTGGCAACTCCAAGAGGTGAAGTATCAAGTCAAAACGATACAAGCGCAGTTGAATCCCCTTTCAGTTATGGAAAGAATGAAGCATTTCCAAGAGGAACACACCACCTAGCAATAGATCCACACTATCCAGAGCAAAGTTATGGAAGTAACTCAGAGGCTCCAACCTGTACAACATAAGGCTTACCAATTTTTCATAGAGGTCGAAGGCTAAGGAGCAGAACTGGAGAAGATTGTTACTACAACTGAACAGGGCTTGGAGGGACCTGTGAATGAGGTAGTCATCCATAAGTTCTCTACACAAGAGGACATGGCACAACAACAAGTTGAAGCCTCTCGAGCCAATCTTGAGAAATTTGTTGCAAAACTACCTATTTCATAGTGACTCAGGATGAGTCAAAGGTGAGCGTTGGTGGCCTATTGTCCCTTGACCAAGTTTTGGGATATCCTTGGTCAATTTTGCCCTATTTTGGGACTTCGACAACTGGTCAAAGGAGGATCGTAAGAAGAAGAATATATGGAGGGATCTCGACCCAATTTTGGGTCCTTTTTGTGACTTGGGATTATGTAACGGGTATGGGGATGTCAGAAGATGGGTTTACCCATGTTTAGGCCTATTTTGTAAAGTATAAATAGATGTCCAGGAAATGTAAGAAGAGGGCAGTTACAAATGGATAAGTTCTAGATATATGTGATTGAAGGATTGTAAGTGCTCTGTGCATACTGTGTGAGACTTGCAGAGCTACGTGCAAGTAATTGTAAGAAGGCTTGGTGATTTACCCTAGCTCAAAAAGGAGGATATGGTGGAGTGCGTGCATATCTCCTGTCTTCTGCGGAGTAGGATTTTGATGCTATGTGCCTGTAAGAGGCTCGAAAAAGATAATAAATAAGAAGAGTTGGTGGGCATAGCCCCAGGCTGGGGGTGAGCCACATATATGTTGTTTTGATCTGCTTTGTGCAATGTGTTGATTTGTTTATGTATTTACTTTCTAAGTTCTTTGATATAGATAGATAAGATTTGTTTATGCTTTGTGCTAATGATGTATATGGATGTTAGATCTAATTTATGTGAATGTGATTAATGCTTGAATCTACTAGATCTAATCTATATCTCTATGACAAGCGCTTAGATACATCATATCTGAATGAATGACGTGATTCTTTGTTTTATCTGTGGAGTAGATAGTGGTTAAATATTGATGAATTGTCGGTGAGAAGTGCTTTGTTAAGTATTAAAATCGCAGATAGATGTCCCATCTAAGGTTTTAGACACCTTAGTCTTGCAACCACCTCTACCTATACTTCGAGTGAGACTGCATCTTCTTCACAGGTGTTGACTAAAGGTCTGGTAGTTAGGGTTTTGTTGATGCATTTTTGTAGTGTTGAACCCTAGGTCTTCCCCTGTGCCAACATGAATTAATCATTCATTGAGGTCAATTAAGTCATTAAAGTGAATCAAAACATCATAAAGTCATTTTTACATTAAAACATTAAAATACTCAACTTTATAAAATCACTTTATAAAGTCACTAGGAGAAAATTTTCTTAGTCACTTCCACATGTTGAGTGCTACAAATGAAAAATTACCTCCAAGCTACCAAATATCAACAGTCCCTCTTAGCAAGAGAGGTACTTTTGGTATCACCACTAGAATCTATCTCCATCTCACCAGCTACCATAGTCACTCCCTCTATACTAGAAGTCTTTTCTCCCTCTGAACATGAAGCCACTACTCCCACTGCACTGGAAGCCTCTGTTGCTATCTCTGTTGTACCACAAACTAAACACAAGCTCCTAGGAGACTACAGACTCTCATGATCATCCATTTGTGTCAAATCATGACTGTTGAGTCCTTTGAGAGTCCCAGAAGAAGACTGAGTCCTCGGTATCAACCCTCTCTCCTGTGACACCTACCAACTCTCCAACACAAAATCTTATTCTAAAAATCCAATGGACTCCAACACATGTCAACCCAACAACCTCTACAACCTCTCAAACCTGACACCAAACATCACTATTGTGTCTAGAGTAGATCCCTCTTAATATAGAAATACCCAACCACGGTAGAATGCCACTCCAAATATATCAACCTCTAGAGATGACACTGAGAGTAAGTTAACCATCATCTTTGGAACATATAATAGTACTCTGGAAACCTCCTGAAATCCTCCTGACTCTAGATGGAATATAACACTTCCACCCTTGACTGCAAGTTGTGGGCTAGTACCAACACCCACACAACAATATGAGTCTATTTCTGAAAGACTCAGGAACATTAACCTCATCCCTGTCATATGCTGAGAAAATCCAATGTCCACGAACCACACTTTAATGTCCTTGAACACTAGGCAACCACTGCCCAAGGGACCAGTCATGAGAGAAAACTCCCTCTCATGTATCTCAACAAACTCTACAATATTTCATGATGCTGACACCTATGGTTCCAAAATCTTCTCCTTCTTGTTCAGACATTGACTAGCATAGTGGCTAGTCTTGTGACATGCAAATAATTTCACCTTGCCATGTCCTTCTTCTTCTCATTTCCCTTATCCATAAGAGAAACGTTCTTTTCGTCTACACCATCCACTACCCTATCCTGAGACCCCTTCTATATATCCTCCTGTGTAACATCATCCCACAATCTGCTCCAGTTAGGGAGCTTCTCTCTCCCCACCACACACTTCACAAAAACCTCCCACTACTTGGTGAAGTCTTTGAGGGCTATTCGCTCCAACTCTGAGTCAAGACTTCCTTCACTGCATTGGATCTGACACAAGTACTAGCATGATGGTATTCGCAAATGACCACAACTAGTTCTCCTAGAGAACCCTTATGATTCTAACCTTCCACTGCAGGTAGTTGGAGACCCCCTCCAATCTATATTCAAATTTGATGTTGGAAGTCATCTTTGTCCACCTGACAAAGAACTTTTTCTGCCTTCTTCAAGAAAATAGACCAGCAAATCACTTGTTGTCCCAAGTGCCAAATGATTCCCACTTAAATTTAGAGCCCTAGCTCTGATACCATGTTAAAACACATCTCATTTCAGTATACAGTTAGACTAAATTAGATTTCAGCCTCCTATAAATATCTAACATCCATACCACTATTCATTATGAGATGAAATCTTATTATCCAAGTTATGAAATAAAATAGTAGCGGAATACAAATATGAACAACAGACAGTAACCCACATTTGGCATAAAAATCTATGCATAAATACTTGGAGAAATATTCTGAAAAATGGACATTTTTGAGGAGAAATAATGTTTATTCATCTTAAGGTAAAATCAAAACTATTACATCAGCAAGCTGCATCAGCATAAAACCATAGTCATTCTCTTCTTCTAGAAAGTTACAAAACTATGAAAACAATCCTAGACTATGCCTAAGGTAGACATCCATGGTTGCACAACCTGTATTAATGGATTCAATGCCCCTTGGGATGCATGCCTATCCCACTCCTTGGGATGCATGCCAAACCCTCCTTTTTTTAGCTCTTCCTCAAGCCAACACTCTTCCTTGGGATTCATGCCCCTTAACCTTCCCTCAAGATCTCTTCAAAAGTGCACCCTCCTCCTCCTAATGAGCTTCCTTTAAACAATTTCGAAATGTAACTCTCCTAACCCTTGATCTCCCATGAGTAACTTTTCACTTTCCCTCAATATCAACGGTCATGACTTAATCATTCGTTGAGGTCACTTAAGTCATTAAAGCGACTCAAAACATCATAAAGTCACTTTTACATTAAAAAATTAAAAGACTCAACTTTAGAAAATCACTTTATAATGATAAAGTCGCTAGGATAAAATTTGATTCATCACTTCCGCATGTTGAGTGCTACCAATGTAGAAGTACCTCCAAGCTACCAAATCTCAACACCTCCTCTCGTTCCCACTCTTTTGATTTATTTTATGTTCGAGAGAAATATACGGGGAAATTGCAAAGATTATGTACTAAATTTTAACCAATCCATAAGAGCTATCTATCCCTATAGAGAAAGACTCACACACCAGAAATATCCTCCCAGCAATGAGAATGTATGGATACACCCAACAAATGTGGTATTCTCTTCTATAAGCAGTGGGATATTATCCTTGCGACCGAAGAGAGCTATAATATCCCGCCCCTATTTATTCTTTATCTATGATAAGGTTACTTGTTATCTATGTAAAGGAGCCAACAAGTAGCTTGAATATTTCCCAGCCTACCCATTCGTTCTGCAGCTACAACTGCCCAAATTGTAGTTGAAACTCTATCCTCTCATTCAAATGATTGCAACCTAACGCTTTTCATACCTCGTAGTCATGGCGTTTTTAAATTTTAATTGCATACATGTGAATTTTTAATTTTCAGTGGTAGTTCTATGGATTTTTGAAATTCCTTTCTTGGTTAGGGCACCCATAATTTGTATCCTTGATTATTGCAATGTGATTTTAAAACTACACATAAATTTATGCCACCCCGAGATTTTAACCATCACACAAAAATGCAATTATTTAGTGATTGTGAGTTTTTTTTACCCTAAGATTTGGTCTATTTATGCAGGGATTCTGAATATCACAAGGGATTTAAGTAATTAATCGTTAGAGCTTGCAGTAATTTTCTTGACAGAGAAATGGAAGGAATGAATTGCATATGCGTATATTTATAGTCGTTTTAATAGAAATGTTGATCTTGGTAAATCTACGCGTGTGAGATTATTTTTCCAGTGGCGGGTTCCATTTGTATTTTGCAGTTTGAGTAATTAGTTTCCGTAGAAAATTTTATGTAACAGATTTAATGTTGTAATGATGGATGCAGCGATGATAGCTATGATTAACACCACTCTCATACCCATTTATTTTGATAAAAGTCATATAATATTTTTAATATTAACTGAGCCAGTTGGAAAAGGTGGGTGTCAGTCCAAGGAGTTCAACGCCTTGCGACAGGGAAGCCGTACGGTGCCTGAGTATGAGGCCCATTTTATGGATCTTATTTGGTGTGCTCCACACCTGAATACTAAGGGTTTTATTTCTGGTGTAGCGCTAAAAATAATTAAGGAAAAGGAAGTCGAACATGATGAATTTCACTTTGTAGAAATGACTGTGGGAGCCAAACAGAAGGTTGGTGGGAAGGTTATGGGTTGTAACCTTAACCTCAAAGAGTTTGTCACTAGGGCCAACATGTACTTCACAACCTTAGGGTATTATGACATCACGATTGATATGGACTGGTTGGAATCACATGATGTGATACTCGACTGTAAGATGAAATGATTGATCTTGGTTGATGATGAGGGACAAAGATGCGTGATTGTGTATTGGAACCATGGAGTCTCCCTGAGGTTCATCACTTTCTTGCAGCTATGGAAAATCATGTGTAAGGGATGCAAGCTTTATGTTAGCCTTGCGTTAAATGAGAAGCGAGTGGTGGAAGGTATATAAAACCTTTCGATGGTGTGAGAGTTTGTAGATGTCTTTTCGGAGGAGTTACCTAGGGTGCCACCTAAGAAGGAATTGGAATTTACCATAGAACTAAAACTGGGGATTGAACCAATAACAAGAACATATTATTAGATATCGACCCCAAAGTTACAGAAGTTGAAAATGAAATTGAAGGATTTGTTGGACCTAGGACTTATACATCCAAGTGTGTCACCATGGGGTGTGCTTGTTATCTTCATACAAAAGAAGGATGGGTCATGTAGACTCTTCATTGACTATCATCAATTTAACAAGGAAAATATCAAGAATCAATATATGTTGGCAAGGATTGATGATCTATTTGATCAGATGAAGGGTGCGACGGTGTTTTCAATGATTCACTTAGATTTAGGGTATCAGTAGTTACGAATCAAAGAGGATGACATCCCTAAGACAACCTTTAATATGAGGTTTGTACATTACGAGTTTACTATTTTACCATTTAGGCTGACGAATGCCCTAGGTGTATTTATGAGTTTGATGAACGGGGTGTTCCACAAATACTTGGACAAGTTCGTCCAAGTATTCATTGATGATATTTTTATTTACTCTTGGACGATGGAGGAGAATTAAAATCACTTGCGTATGGTACTACAATGTCTATGAGAGAACAAATTGTATGGTAAATTGTCTAAATGCTCATTTTATCAATCTAACATTCACTACTTAGGGCATGTCATCTCCAGATAAGTTATCGTTGTGGATCCAACAAAGGTCGAGGCTATTATGGAATGGCCTGAGCTGACGAATGTCCCAGAAGTGTGTAGCTTCATGGTTTTAGCAAAATACTATCGACGGTTCATCGAGGGTGTTTCGAAGATACGAAATCCGATCACAGAATTGCAGAAGAAGAACAAGAACTTATTTTGGACCGAGAAGTGCACGGAGGCATTTCAGAGGCTCAAGGAGCTGCTGACAACATCACCAATACTAAATTTCCTTTACATGGATGCATACTTCTTGGTATGCATTGATGCATCCAAAGAATTCTTAGGCAAAGTCTTGATGCAAGACAGTCGAGTGATCCCTTACATCTTGAGAAAGTTGAGAAGGCATGAGGAAAACTATGCGATTTATGATTTGGATTTGTTAGGCATTTTTTATTCCTTGAGAGTTTGAAGACACTACCTTATTGGAATAAAATTTGAAATAAAAATGGACTACTATGGTCTACAACACATCTTTATGGAAAACGAATTGAATGCATGAAAATGACGTTGGTCGAAATTTCTTAGCGAGTATGATTTAAAGATTACTTACATAAAAGGAACAATGAAGAGAGTGCAGGATGTGGTGAGTCAGACACCACACATATTTTCGGCGATGCCTCTTTAAATGAACCTACGTGAAAAGATCCAAACTTTACAGCATGATGATGACTGGTACAAAGAGGTCAAGGATTTTATCGAACAAAACACAATGATGGTACCAAAATTTGAGGAATTTACTGTGGACAACGACATATTATTGTGATTTAAAACTTGAATTTACGTACCACCCAAAGATGAGTTGAGGAATTTCATCCTAAATGAGGCTCATCTTGGAGTCACGAAGATGAGGACAGACCTTAAACCCTTATTCTTCTAGAAAGGAATGAAGGCATACATAGTTAACTATGTGGAAAGATGTTTAGAATGTCAGCAGGTGAAGGTAAAACATAGACATCCGATAAGAGTACTACAACCACACGCTATTCCAGAATCGAAATGGGAGGTCATTTCGATGTATTTCATTGTTTTACTTCCATTGATGGCAAGGATACATTACTCAATTCTTATGGTAGTCGACACTCTGATGAAGAATGATCATTTTATTCCTGTGCATACGATGTATTAGGAACCTAACTTAAATAGAGTTTTCATCAGTGAGATTGTGAGGCTACTTGGTGTGCTTAAGAGGACAATATCCGATAGAGGATTAGTGTTTACAGGATGATTTAGACTAGATTCCAAGAGGCCTTGGGAACCCAACATAACTTTAGTATTGCCTGTCACCCGAAGATAGATGGGTAGACTGAAACAAAAAACCAAATCTTGTAGGATATGTTGTGTATGTACATTATGGACCAACAAAAGAGTTGGGAAGATTTCTTGCCACTGGTAAAGTATTCATATAACAACATTTATCAAAGCACCATTATGATGGCACCTTTTGAGTTTCTTTATAGGTGGTTGTGTCAGATGCCTTTGAGTTGGGATTGGCTTGAGGATATGGTCTTGGTGGGATCATAAGAGATCCAAGAAATGGAAGATCAAATGAAAACATTAAGACAAAGGATAATGTAAGCGCAAGATCAGTAGAAGATTTATGTCGATGTGCATCGTGTCGATCGTAGTTATGAAGTTGGCGATCGAGTTTTCTTGAGGGTAAAACTGCATAAGAGTTTGATCAAGTTTGGAAGGGGTACTAAACTCTCTCTTAGGTTCGTGGGACCCTTCGTGATTATGGAAAAGAAGGGGCCCATGGCCTATTGACTAGCCTTTCCTTATTCTTTGAGGCGTATGCATGATTTATTTCCGGTATCTGTTTTGAGACATTATGTTAGTGATCCTACACATGTTATTGACATGAATTCCTTGTAGGTATCAGACAAGGGTGCGTTCATGATGGAGCCAATGCATATCCTGGACCATCGCATTTGAAAACTATTACATCAAACAATAGATTAGGTCAAGGTCTAGCGGGACAACTATAGTCCACACTCGGTGACCTGGGAGGACACATATGATATGCATCAACAATTTCCATTTTTGTTTGGTAGCTAGACCTATGATATTATGATACACTTTATTTCAGCACCTACATACTGTGAAACTTCAAGACAAAGTTTAAAACAAGAGGGGGTGTATGTAACATCCCTCTCTTGTGCACACCGAGCAAACTTATTCTTTGAGGAAACTTGCATGCAAGTGATTTGGGTCATTATACTATTGGTTCTTTTGATTATGATTATGAGATATTGTGGATTTGATGATATATTGTTTTTTTGTATTTACATAGAAAGGTTCTATTGAATGGGTTCTACTAAGTGTGTAGGACTTTGGACATTGAGGATGTCATGGCATCGATGAAACCCCTTGGACTCTGGATCGAGTTAGGGAGTGGATTGTTAAGGTTTGAATTTTATTGATGTGACATATGTACATATGATTAGATATTATGATGTTGATTGTTATTGTTGACATGATTCGTTGATGGATGAAGTCTGATGATATGTTTCTGAATAGAATCACATTTGGATTAAAGAGGTCACGTATGAAAACCATATACATTGAGGGAGAGGTGTGGCAGCAACCCTGACACAACCTACTAGCACTCCTGCTATGTCTCAAACTGTGGGTTAACGATTACCTAGTTTGAGAAGACATACAATGTCATGATGGTAGATCATGACAGTCGCTCATGATGATTCTAAGGGCCTCGCAATAAGGCAGGGTCCTTATTCCTTAGAATCCCTTAGTCTCCCACAAGATCACCTGACAGAGTATTGACTCCAGGGGTTTGATGTCTACAAAATTTAGTCAAGAGGTGAGTGGCACCCTTGGAGCACGTAGTGCCTCTTGAAGTTAACGTCGTGCAAAGAAAATGGAAAGAGGTGAGTGGAACCCTTGGAGCATGTGGTGCATCCTGAAGTGCACGTCGCAATTTTAAGTTGTAAGTTAATAAACCTAGTTCCTAGAAAACTATGCCTCCTTAGGACCTGGTCGTCCTTAAAATGAATGATGTGATAAGTAAAGTTTAATAACTAATTTTTTCGTTAAAACATTTGGACGAATCCTAGTGAATTGAAAACCTAGGTCTGAGTAGAACCTTTAACCAAAAAATATAATTAGACATGTAACAAGAAGGAGGTAAAGAAAATTCAAGCATTAATAATTAAAGTGGAAATTTTAATAAAAGGGGTATTTGGTTGTGCTTGTCTAAACCTAATAATTATGAACTTAGTTATAAAAAGGAGAAAATTTAAGAAAAGTGGAAACTTAAGGAAAAGGGGGAAACCTAAGGAAAAGGGTAAACTTGAAGAAAAGGGGAAACTTAAAGAAAAAGGGGAATGTCTAACTTAGTAAGGAATCTAGCCTTTGGAACTTTCTATTTATGAACTCAATTAGGAATTAAGTAAGGCATAAGTCATTTAATAATTGTAAGGGAATAATGGGACACCAAGGAGCATATTTAGGAACTCTTTTAGGTGGGTGAGGGAAATAGACAAATTTAATTAATTAATAAGTTGATTTTCTAGTGCAAGTAGGGCATCGGGCGACATGTGTACAGGGGAGGTTTTTTGAAATTTAATTAAATGAAAAAGGAATATAATGAAGGTTTTGGGAAACTAATGACTAAGAAAACTCTATAAAATGGATGGCCAGGAGGAGTATGAATCATATCTGGCTTGCATAACGTTATGCTGCTAAATTTCATCTTCACTAAACTTTCTTTTATGGGAGTTGGGATACCCATATCAGGTGACGAGTGGTAGCTCGACCTTGAAAGGTGAGATGGGTGCTATCATTCTCTGGTATTCTGTGCATGGCCCCTTTGTAGCTCAAGGGGCTTAGGGGGAAGAAGAGTACCCCTAGCGTTGGCTGGGAGGTACCGATGAGGTCACATCAGTTGGCAGACGAGAGCTGGACGAAGCATGCACGAGACAAAGACTTTGAAGCATTAGCATTTGGTGATGGTACTCATGTGTATATTTGTATTGAATGGTAGTTAAATTCCATGTATATGCATCTCTCTAATGTCGAAGCATGCGTGCATCTCTATGTTAAAATATAGTTAATTTTTGTCCTAGAAATTTATGCTTGTGAAATTTGGTTGTAGGGTAGTTTAATTATGTTCTTGCGCCTTCAGTCAAGGTACTTCTATTGTGTTAAAGTTTTTGTTTTATTCTATGTAATACTATCTAGATATCTCATTTTTATATTTTAGAAATGATGTCTTGATCAGCCCAAAATTTTATGATCAATGAATTCAATACTATCCCAACCTTATGCTCACTGTACTTTTGATTTGATTTTCGTTGGCAAACCCAAACTCTGAATGCTAATGACTTCTCTTCATTTTTATTGTTTATAATACAAAGATAAATGGTGTTTTTTCATCTTTTGTTCCTTTATAGTTTAAGTTATTAGTTTGTGCCTAAGCAGTGGGCCAGGAGCCAAATCGACTAGCATTCACTCTGGTGTTAAAGGTTTAGATTCAAATGCGCTTCTTTCCTATGCATGGATAATAACTGTAGGGTCATTTCTCTACCCAGCAAGGAATCATCTCCTGGTATTTATTCCCTCATTAGCCTCTGCAATTATTGTAATTTATTCTCTGCAAAATCGTGCTTGCACACAACGATTTTGGGGATGTCTCTCCAGTTTACCAAACATTTTATATCTTCTACGACTCGCATCTGTGTTTCATTACTGTATTTTTTTACTACTTGATGATTGTCTTTTTATTATTGTTCTTCCTTATTTACGAGGTTTTCTCCTCAGAAAATCTCTATACATTTTCTTCCACGAGTTTCCCAGTGTTGGGAGTGACTCTGCATTTTCACCTCAGAGTTTTCCCCAATGTCTTCCCTACAATCCTTAGTGGATCTTCCACCCGCGTGGAGAAAAAAACTAGAGAAATTATTTTGTTCTTATGGGGAGAATTCATGAACCTGTGCGGGGAGGAATTATGTGCAATCCTTGTGCCCCTCCTGTCTCTTTGCTCGACCCTTATGATATGGGTTCACTCCTCTATTTCCAACTCTTTTTGTTTATTTTGTGTTCAAGATCACTATAGGGGGGAATTGAAAATATTATGTACTAAATTTTAACCAATCCATAAGAGCTATATATCTCTGCGGAGAGAGACTCACCCGATAGACATATTCGCCCAACAAGGAGAATGTATGGATACACCCAACAAATGTGGTATTCTCCTCTATAAGAAGTGGTATATTATCCTTGGGACCGAAGAGATCTATAATCTCCCACCCATATTTATTTTGTATCTATGATAAGGTTACTTGTTATCTATGCAAAGGAACCAACAAGTAACTTGAATATTTCTTGGCCTACCCGTCCATTCTATAACTACAACTGCCCAAATCATAGCTGAAACTCTAGCCACTTATTCAAATAACTAAATACTAACACTTTTCATACCTTGTAGTCATGGAGATTTTAAATTTTAATTGCATACCTGTGAGTTTTTAATTGACAGTGGTGGTTCTATTGATTTGTGAAATTCCTTGCTCGGACAAGGTGCCCAGATTTTATATCATTGATTATTACAGTGTGATTTTCAAAGTACACAAACAATTATACCACCCCGAGATTTTAACCATCACACATAAATGCAATTATTTAGTGATTGAGAGTTTTTGTTACCTTGCGATTTGGTCTATTTATGCAAGGACTCTGAATATCACAAGGGATTTAAGTAATTAATGGTTAGAGTTGGCATCGATTTGCTGGATAGAGAAATGGTAGGAATGAATTGCATATGCGTATATTTATAGTCGTTTTAATAGCAACGTTGTTCTTGTTAAATATATGCATGTGAGATTGTTTTACCAATGGCGAGTTCCATTTGTATTCTTCAGTTTGAGTAACTAGTTGTCGTGGAAAATTTTATGTAACAAATTTAATGCTATAATGATGGATGCAACAATGAAATTTGTGATTAACACCACTATTGTTCCCAATTATTGTGATAAAAGTCATATAATACTTTTAATATTAACAATTGGGTTTTTTAGTGGTTAGCATCATCCTTACTTGTTCCAGTTCTATTATGTTATAACTATTAGTTGGATGTCATTACAATTGTTGCAAGTATTGCAAGTATTTCATACCTTATAATTCTAGGGAGGTTCGTACAACATTTAAGAAAACATATCGTGAGATTATTACACTGTGTATGAGCATTACGCTGTAAACTAAACCAGTGTTTTACCATCAGGGAAGTAAAAATTTTAGAAGAGCTCTTCCTTTCAACTCGAGTTATGTTATAACAATCTGTTTAGCATTTTAATAAATTGTGACCGATCTGTCAGTTTTAATTAACTTTCGTTTGATGATTGTACAATCCTTATATTTTCTTTATTTATATCGATGTTCCATCGAACTCTTAATGATAAAACTCATGTACAAGATTGTAATAACCTATCAATGAAAGGATTTTCATGTCATGTGAAGTTAATGGTGTATGATGTAAATGGTTTAATGGAGAATAAATTACGTGTTTGTAGAAGTTAGAAGGAGGCATAACAAGATGTAGTTTTATTTGTCAATTCCTATATAAAATGCCAAGATGAATATTTGTAGTTATCATTTACATTGACTTGATGGATAATAGATGCAATGAGGAACCTCATAATGTATATCACTTCTCATGCCTCGAATTGTATTTCAATTGATGATTGATTAATTAGTGCGCCTGGAAATTAAATAGAATTGAGCCTCATTTTGTTTTTTCTATATAGATTTCTATGTCATCTCTCTTGCATTATTGTAAACTTAAGGTTGATTCAAGTATTGTCTAAATATAGATTTATCTGGTTGTGCATGGTGAAGGGACACTAATGATAATATGTTGCTTATTTATTTTTCCACCATGCAAATGTTGATCAATGATTACTAATTCTCACTCACATTGAAGGTTCCTGTTACGTGTGTTGGTTTGGGGCTGTTGCATTTGGTTGATTCCTGTCACCTTTTATCTTAGTAGGCATGGCATTGATTGTGTATGGAGGGATGTAGACACCTCCTTGTTCCTCATAATAGTCTCCATCCTTGAGACCTTAAATGGTCAAAATTGATGACAACC
Source organism: Picea mariana (assembly GCA_032191745.1). Lineage (NCBI taxonomy): Eukaryota > Viridiplantae > Streptophyta > Pinopsida > Pinales > Pinaceae > Picea > Picea mariana. The sequence continues at coordinate 101,782 of JASDQU010371184.1, read as the reverse complement.
TAGGCTTGACTGTTTCTTATGTTTCTTGGGGGTCCTAACCTTGCAGGGTAGGAAGGGCGAGTAGTTATTTTTATTTTGACTATTTGATTTTTGTATGCTACATATAGCGACATAATGTGCTAGTGTGTTGGATCATTAATTTTTCTGTTTCCTTAATTGCGTGCATTGTGTTCATCGTTGAGTTGTGTTGATCAACAATTTTTCATTGTTACCTCCCTGTATATATATATATATATATATATAATTGCAGTTTTTATGCATCGCATGTTTTCATAACGAAAATGATCATTACATATGGTATCAGAGTGGGTTCAAACCTACGACTGTGGATGGCCATACTTTCCACTGCAGTAAGACATTGGTTAATAACATAGCACTAATTAAAAATTTAATGTGTGGATGCAATGATCACGATTAGAGGATGCTATAGAGGTTCACAAAATGGTGTCATGGAAGGAGGTGTGATGCCTCAAGAAATGGTCACGTCCTCGAAGTCTAACCCCAAGGGGAAGAACAAGTCCTTGGGTTGGATTTGATTGTTGTAAGCGATGATGATGGTCTGACAAGGTCCTTCCAGATAATGTGAGAGGCCTTGATTCACCATTTGTACTGAGATGAGGCCAGGGCACCTATACCCCTAAGGGTCCACAGTGCACCCCAACCAGTAAAGTTAGCATTCATCGAGAACTCGAGAGGGATAATTTCTCAAGTCCATGAATGTTGCAGATGGGTAATTCGTTGAGGCATGGCTAGAGAGAAAGGAGATGTGCTTCATGCTTCACGTTTATGACCTCTAGCATGAAGGTCTACAGGGTGGTCTTTCAACTAAAGTGGAGCAGTCTTATATGGTGGAAGACACTCCTGCCACAATTGAACATGGTCATTGAAGACGTGCCATTGGAACTATTTGAGGAACGGTTCCGGGAGAGGTATCTATCTGAGGAATTCATTGAGCATCAACTCAACGCGTTTAATGCCTTGCGACAGGGAGGCCCTATGGTGCTCGAGTAAGAGGCCCATTTTATGGATATGCTTCAGTATGCTTCGCACTTGAATACTGCGATTTGTATTTCCGGTGCAGTGCTAAAAATAATTAAGGTAAAGGAAGTCGAACAAGACAAGTTTAACTTTGTAGAAATTTCTTAGGGAGCCAAAAAAAAGGTTGGTGGTAGGGTTAAGGGTTGTATCCTTAACCTAGGAGAGTTTTTCACTAGGGCCAACCTGTATGTCATAACCTTAGGGTCTTATGACGTTGTGATCAGTATGGATTGGTTGGAATCACATGATGTGATACTTTACTGTAAGACAAAATGATTGAGCTTGGTCGATGATGAGGGACAAAGACACGTGATTGTAGGTCAGAACTAGGGAGTCTCCCTGAGGTTCATCTCTTCCTTGTAACTATGAAAGAGAATGTGCAAGGGATGTAAGTTTTATGCGATTCTTGCATTAAACGAGAAGAGAGTAGAGAAAGGTCTAGAAAACCTTTTGGTGGTTGGAGAGTTTGTGGATGTTTTCCTTGAGAAGTTACCTAGGATGTCGCATGAGAGGGAATTGGAATTTACCATAAACCTAAAACTGGGGACTGAACCAATAGAAGGAACACCTTATCAAATGTCGACCCCAGAGTTGCAAGAGTTGAAAATGCAACTGAAAGATTTGTTGGACCTAGGACTTATACATCCAAATGTGTCACCATGGGGGGTTCCTTATCTCTTTATATGAAAGAAGGATGGGTCATGGAGACTTTGCATTGACTATCGTCAATTGAATAAGGAAATGATCAATAATTAGTATGTGTTGCCAAGGATTTATGATCTATTTGATTAGATGAAGGGTGTGATGGTGTTTTCAAAGATCGAATTGAGATCATGGAATCACCGATTATAGATCAAAGAGGGATATATCCCTAAGAAAAATTTTAAGATGAGTTTTGGACATTATGATTTTATTGTTTTATCGTTTGGGCTGACGAACGCCCTAGGGGTATTTATGAGTTTGATGAATGGGGTGTTCCATGAATACTTGCACAAGTTTGTCCAAGTATTCATTGATGATATTTTGATTTACTCTCGAATGATGGGGGAGCATGAACTTGCCCATGGTACTAGAATGTCTACAAGAGAACAAATTGTATGGGAAATTGCCTAAATTCTCATTTTATCAATCGAAGATTCACTACTTAGGCCATGTCATATCTGGTGAAGGTATCATTGTGGATCCAACAAAGTTAGAGGATATTATGGAATGGACTGCACCTATGAATGTCCCATAAGTGCATAGATTCATGGGTTTAGAGGGATACTATCGACGGTTCCTCGAGGGGTTTTCGAAGATAGTAAATCTGATCATGAAATTGCAAAAGAAGAACAAGAAGTTTGTTTAGATCGAGAAGTGCATAGAGAAATTTCAGAGGCTCAAGGAGTTGTTGACAACAACACCGATACTAAAGGTCCCTGAAATGGATGTGGAATTCTTGGTATCCACTAGTACATCCAAACAACGCTTAAGCAGAGTCTTTATGAAATACAGTCGAGTGATCGCTTACATCTCGAGAAAGTAGAGAAGGCATGAGGAGAAGTATGTGACACATGATTTAGAGTTGTTAGCCATTGTTTATGCCTTGAGAGTTTGGAGACACTACCTTATTGGATGAAAATTTGAACTAAAAATGGACAACTGTGGTCTACAACACATCTTTACACAAAGTGACTTGAACACATGACAACGACATTGGTTGAAATTTCTTAGTGAGTACAATTTCGATATTACTTACATAAAAGGAACAATGAACAGAGTGGCAAATACATTGAGTTAGACAACATGCATATTTTCATTGATGCCTCTTCAAACGAATCTACATGAAAATATCCTAACTTTACAGTGTGACGATGACTGGTAAAAAGAGGTAAATGATTTTATCAGACAAAACACAATGATGGTACCAAAATTTGAGGGATTTACTATGGACATCGACAGATTATTGAGATTTAAAAGTCAAATTTATGTACTAACCAATGATGAGTTAAGGAGTTTGACCCTAAATGGGCTTCATAGATCAGTGTACATGGCTCATCCTAGATTCACGAAGATGAGGGAAAACCTTAAACCCTTATTCTTCTGGAAAGGAATGAACATAGTCAACTACATGGAAATATGTCTAGAATGCAAGTAGGTTAAGGATGAACATAGATATCCGACATGATTACTATAGCCACATGCTATTTCAAAATCAAAATGGGAGGCCATTTCGATGGATTTCATTATTTCACTTCCATTGACGACAAGGAGACATGACTCGATTTTTTTTGTAATCGACAGTCTGAAGAAGAATTCTCATTTTATTCATGTGTGTACGATGTATCAGACATCTAACTTAGCTAGATTTTTCATCAATGATATTGTGAGGATGCATGGCGTTCCTAAGAGGATTATATCTTATAGAGGATCGATGTTTATAGAATGATTTGGAGTAGTTTCCAAGAGGCCTTGGAAACCCAACTTAAATTTAGTACCACGTATTGCTCGGGGAGAGACGGGAAGAACAAAATAACAAACCAAATCTTTGAGGATATTTTGTGTATGTATGTTATGGACCAAAAAAAGCATTGGGAAGAGTGTTTTCCACTGGTACAATTTGCATATAATAATAGTTATCAAAGCACCATTAAGATGGTGCCTTTCAAGTTTCTCTATGGGAAACCATGTTAGATGCCTTTGAGTTGGGATCAGATTTAGGATAGCATCTGTGACATCCCCCCCCAAAAAAAGAAAATTTAAGTTGGAAATTTCTTAGGAAATTATTTTCCTTTTTTGGAAACTTCAAAATTGGAATTTTTTTTCCATTTGTGGAAATTATGAATTTCAAATTTAGATAATTGTAATTAATGATTATGACTATTGGGAAGAAATTTGATTTTACACAACTAACTACTTGACTATGACACTTGTATGAAACAAAATATTTTATAATTATTGTTGGAGGACAAATGGAACAACCATGTTGAAAATCAGCTGACCATGACTCCATGAGTGGGGAACATGCTGGAAGTACCTCAGGGTCGATTGTGAAAAGTGGAAAATCAATAATTTGTCCATTGGCACCCCATGAAAATGAGGGATTTGAAAAGATGCAAAAAATCCCAAGGGGAAAAATGACCTAGGCAAAAATGATTGGGGATATATTGCATATGTGAGGAGGCAATACGTTGCCTAGTATGCTAGGGAAAATTATTGATCTCTTGTTGTTATGCACACCGATTTCTGGATGTGAGGAAAGGGAATTTCATAAGACTAAAATACTATTGCTAAGGTAGAGGTCTGAGTTTTCCTTCATGGACTCATGGCTAGGCTAGGGTGTGAATGGAACAAGTGACCTTGGCTGTTCCATTCTAAGGTTGGGAGGAACATGGTTGTTCCTTTTGTTTTTCAGCAAACCAGTTCAGATATGTTCCTCTACTCTTTTATGGCTATATATATCTATCTTGTTTAAATGGTGATTAGAATGCATATATATGTTGTTCGGTGAATTATTTCTATTGAAATGATTTCTAATTCAAGAATCATTTTTATTTAAAATCGATTGAAAGAGGATATATATATATATATATATATATATATATATATATATATATATATATATATATATATAGTATCATCATTGTGTAAATTCTTTCTATGAATTAGATTACAAATGGATGGAACAGGCATAGGATAAACCCCTACTAGATTTAAATCTATGCTTGAATAAGACTGCCTATATGTATTTATGCAACTATTAACAAGTTAAATTACGAATGGATGGAAATAGGCATAGGATAAACCTCTACCAATGCTAATATTATACTTTGAATAAGCCTTCCTGTATATAGTTATATATACATAATAATTATGAGTGGGACTGGAAAGTTGTGAATACAACAACATACTTCTAATAGAAACCAAGCCAACCGATTCCCTATCGGACCATAGACATCCGAAATTTCATAAGTGCAGAAAAACATGTTCGAAGGAGTCCTTTATACTCACATATTATTGTACTAAGTTGTAAATATTTATAACAATGCTATACTACAAATGCGTGGAAATTATAATGGAAAACACCAGTATAACTAGAAATAAGAAAATTCTGGAAGGGTAAACAAAAAATTCAAGGAAACAAATCGAAATCTGCAATACAAGAAAGTTTTCTGAAAGGGAAAGAAATATTATGAACTCAGCAAATAGAAGTGTGAAACACATTTTTTTTTCATAAATATTCACAGTTGAATAAAATTGAAATCCGATGATTGTATTAATGGTAAATAATACATTCAGATAATGTTGAACAAAGGTAGTGATATTACATGTGAAATGTTCTGAGCACGACATTACAAAAGTAACAAAACATAAGGTAAATTTATGGAATCTTTTAGTTTGGCATGCTTTCTTATATAAAAAAAATAGTCTAGATGTTATAAAGAACCACAAGATTGTGTAGATGGGATTTAAATTCACTACCCTAGTATTTCAACTTCACATAAAAACAAGATAAGGAAGTTTGGGGATTAAACCACTTTAAAGTTTATATTACAAATACAATCACATTAAAAATCCAGTTGTGTCTAACTTTGTGCAAGATTTGCGTTATTTTCCAACACTGAAGTATCAACATAAAAACAATTTGTACCCTTAACCAACCGATACAAGAAAATGGGGCCAGATTTCTTTATAAGTGATAAAAACTGGACAAATTCTTGGTCCTCAGTGCTAGAAAACTTTAAAATCTAATCCTGAGAGGTACTGTGCATGGAACCCAAATACCTTTCACGTGAATGATAGGGACTGGCCTCCAGAACCTCGTGGGGTTGATACCTCTGTTATAAAAATTCACCATTATAAACATTAGTAAACATATGAGAATAAAAATAACGAAAACTTCAATAGAACGATGAATGAAGGAAAACAAAATTCTGAAATAATACTTAACTCATGACTGGAGTCTCACGCCCTGTTCTTGTTGCGTTGTGGTTGAATAAATGTCTTGGGACAAGGGGAGGATGGTCCAGGTATTCGTGATGGGTACCTTGCATCAAAAAGGTCCCATCATTAGAGTGGTACCAAACCGTAAATCCTCTTCTTATAAACAAAAATAATCAACAATACTAACTTTTCAATATATAAACTATGTAAAACATGTTGTGCGTGTAGGAAAAATACATTGTACATAAGTTACATGTAAGTATAGAGGCTATAGCTAAGTGTTGGGTTAACACCTCTTTAACCAAATAGCCGAGGGTACTTATAAATCAACAATAACTACAGAGATAATCTATTACTCAACCCAAATGACTTACACGATAATGGAAAGAAATTCTACAAGCTCAAACATTATTCTGTAAATTATTTTGTTAAGGAAATATTCGAAACCATAGAATTCATTTTTCAAATGGCACCGGGAAGAATGTAATAGCCATGGAGAAAATAGTATATGTGTAGGATTCAACAAAGGTTTAATGAACCTCACAAAAATGAGGACTCATATTCTAAAAGTCGAGAAAACAAAACATGCATTGTATTATACTATATACATAGTAGGAGTTCTCTTTCCAAATAAAAATCTTGCACAGTCTGTCGAAGGTTCAATATTAGGCCTCGACTTCCACCAACAGAGGGACGGTAAGAAATATCATGATATTAAAAAGTTACAAAAACCCTATGTATTGAATTATACCCAAAAGGACTATATGGTGGAGTACTGAGACCTTCAGAGGGACTGAGAAAGAAAACGACCGAATATTACCACTTCTTCAGGAATAGGAACAACCTAGAAAGAATCGCCAGAGATAAAATTAATGGGAAACTTTAACTTAAGGATGTATAACATGAGATATAGAACATCGCTTTCACTGTAATGTTTTTTTTTAAGAACCACCCTATTATTAAAACCACCGTATCATGTTAAAAGCCTTACTAGGGAAGACAAAATACGCTACCTGTCCATAGGGAAGGGACCTCCAAGTCGACAGTCTCACCTGCTGAGGGAAGTGATATGCAGAGCCATTCAGAGGACCTCACAATGCCAAAAGAAATCTCATTTAACCCTAAGAGGAGCCTTTAGGAGGCCAAGTTAATACTGAAGGTATAGGGGTTGGTTGGGCCATGTGATGTGGCCAAGTTGGCTCGATTAGATTGAAGGAGGGATCGGGAAAGTCCATCAAAAATCATACTTACAGGACCTCCATTAATGACTAAGTGCAGAGCTTTAACTCTTTCTGACAACTACACCTTTCTTACCATGAAAAACAACAAATGTGTAGTTAACTTAACTCCTTTGTGACACTAATAGTTGGGGATACGTTCTTCCCAACTATTTGCTTGCAATTAACATTTTTTTTTTCAGTAAATACTTCGTTGGGATCTTGTTAACCGAACTCCTTTAGGTAAATGGTCTAGGTTATCACATCACTAACCACGATTATTTGTTAACGGAACCCTTTTATTTAAGCCTATTGTACAATGGTGCCAAGCGCCCATTGTTAAGCCACATGTATTCAACCTTGGAGTATAGTCTCGACCCCTTGATTTTATATATGGTAAGTGCATTATGTTACAAGTGTAATATTTAGGCTTGTGCGCAAACATAGGAGCCTCATGTCTAGGGAGAGGTTAGGAAATTTGAGGTACATTACATATGGTATCAAAGAAAAGGTTACAACAATTGGACCTTGAATCGGGCCAAAGTATTTACTTAGCACAACAATGAGATTCCTCATCGTTTCCGGAACTTCAGTAGGTGAGATTCCGTCACTAATATTTCATGGATCTTTAGGAGGTCTTTTTGCAGGATTTCCCTCAAGTCTGATTTTTGCATCATCCTGGACTGCCATGATTAACACAAAACATAAAGGACTKATTMTGAAWWWSTAAYAAAAATWATTTTTRTTASWWWTWSATAATCAGTCCTTTATGTTTTGTGTTAATCATGGCAGTCCAGGATGATGCAAAAATCAGACTTGAGGGAAATCCTGCAAAAAGACCTCCTAAAGATCCATGAAATATTAGTGACGGAATCTCACCTACTGAAGTTCCGGAAACGATGAGGAATCTCATTGTTGAGCTACAAGTCTTCAAAGAAGACAATGAGAAACGGAAAAAGGCACAACAGGAAATAAATGAGGTCTTGTTGCATAGTATAGTGATGAAGAAAATCCCAAAGGATGATGACCATGAGGAAGAGTTCAGTAAAAGGGCCTCCAAGAATTCTAGTTCTGAAGCATAAAAAGGGGACAAATCATCTAAAGGTACACCTCCAGCTGAAGATAAAACAAAAATAGATAGAAAACGAAAATAGGTAGATCACCTTGAGTGAGAATTTATGAAAATCAAACCCGATACCTTTATTGGGGAATCCCGAATATCGGAGGAAGAGGAAGCATGGTTACTAGACATCAAGGAGTATTTCTAGATATACAACTATTCCAGCAATACAAAAGTTAGGATGGCCATCTATAATCTAAAAGGAAAGGCTATCATTTGGTGGCAAGACATGAAATTGGCCAAGGCCCTAAAGGAGAAACAGATGGAATGGTTAGACTTTAAGAAATAATTTAAGAAACAATACCTATATGAAAGCTACTATGAACAAAAAACCAAAGAATTTTATGAGTTACAACTCGGTCAAATGACTATGGAAGATCTGATAAACAAATCCCTGGAATTACTAATATTCGTACCTTATATCCAGGAAGATAAAGTAAAAATCTAGCGGTTCCTAAGTTGTTTACCGCAATCCTATAAGGACATAATCAAATTTCATAATCTCAAGTCCTTGAGTGAAGTATTCAGGAAAGCCCGAATGTGTTACCATCAATACAAACAACAGTTGGAATTTCCCAAGGCTTGGAAAGACAAGAAACAAGACCGAATGAACCAACAAAAAAAGGGATACCAACCAGCTCCTTATCAGAACACAACAAAAATATTTCCAAGAAAATATTTTCACTCCAACAATCCAAATACGCAAGGCAGTGGTAAATTGGTAAATATGGGAATAAAGAAGTTTGGGGACAGCTCCCACGAACCATTAAAGTGTTGGGAATGTGGAGAACCTCAGCTAAGGAGGAATTGGCCACCTTTAAATTCAAAAACCAGAACTTTTGTTCACAATTTGCAGGAAGCCTCGACGGTGGGAGATGTGGGCAGAAGATTACATCGGATAAATGTAGCTCTGGATGGCCGACAAGCTGAACACCAATCATCTATGGTGGAAATTGAAGGTTAAATCAATAGCACTAGAATTTATGTTTTAATTTACCCTAGAGCTACCTTACGTTGTGTCACTCCTAGTATAGTGGAGTCAAATGAACTTAATAAAATAATACATGCAAAGTCTTGGCTGGTACAAATAGCAACGAGAATGAAAAGGAAATTTGTCGATTTTATTTCTGATTTTGAGATGAGTTTAGGTAGCCAAAACATAAAGAAAAGTCTGAACATTCTACCATTAGGATCTTATGATGTAATTATTGGAATGGATTGGTTAGAAAATCATAAAGTAGTGCTAGATTGTTACGAAAAATCACTTAAGTATAAAGATGAAAATGACACGGTTAGGACAGTTCAAGGCATACAAAAACCAGTCTCAATTAGACAGATTTCAGGAATGCAATTCAAGAAATTCATTAGAAAGGGTTGTCAAGTTTATGCCATTCAAGTAACAAACCTATTAGAAAAAGAAAATAAACCCAACTTGGAGGATTTTGCTATTCTACATGATTTTAGAGACGTGTTTGTTGATGAAATACCTTAATTACCTAAAAGAAGGGAGATAGAATTTTCTATCGACCTACTAATTGGTTCAACCCCTATCTCAAAATCACCTTACTGAATGAGTTTGCTAGAATTAACAGAACTAAAAATCCAACTACAAGAATTGTTGGACAAAGAATATATCCTACCAAGTGTTTCAACATGGGGAGCACCAGTCCTCTTTTTGAAAAAGAAAGACGACACTCTAAGATTATGTATCGATTATAGACAATTAAACAAAATGACTATTAAGAACAAGTACCCCTTACCTAGGATAAATGATCTGTTCGATCAAGTAGGTGGGGAAAATATATTTTCGAAGTTGGATTTATGATCTAGTTACCACTAGGTTATGATAAAAAATGAGGACATAAACAAAACAACTTTTCAAACAAGATATGGACATTACAAATTTTTAGTTATACCTTTCGGACTCACTAACACGCCAGTCACGTTTATGTGTTTAATGAACAACATTTTCAGTCAATACTTGGACAAGTTGATGTTGGTATTTACTGACGATATTCTAGTATATTCTAAAATAGAGGAAGAACAAGAAGAACACTTGAGAATAGTTCTGCAAACTTCAAGGAAACACAAATTGTATGCTAAATTCGATAAGTGTGATTTTTATCAAAATAAAATACAATACCTAAGACATGTAATATCTATAGAAGGCATTGCTATTGATCTTGATAAAATAAGGGCCATCATGGAATGGACAGTACCTAAGGATGTAGAAGACATCTTGTCATTCATGGGAATCACCGGATATTACCGTAGATTTATAGAGGGATTTTCCAAAATTTCTTACCCTATCACATCACTACAAAAGAAGGAAACCAAGTTTAACTGGTCACAAAAATGTCAAGACAATTTTCATAAGTTAAAGGAATTGTTAACAACCGCACCCATTTTAAAGGTAGTAGATCCAGATAAAGACTTCACCGTTAGTGTAGATGCGAGTAAAGAAGGACTAGGTGGAGTCCTTACCCTAGAAGGGCATGCTATTTTCTATGAGTCCCGAAAACTAAAGGAACACGAGCGAAACTACTTCACTCATGAATTAGAATTGGTAGTTGTAATACATGCCTTAAAAATGTCATGACACTACATAATGGGCAGAAAGTTTATGTTATTGACTGACAACAACGGTGTGAAATTTTTGTTTAGTCAGCCAGACCTTAATGCAAGGAAAGCAAGATGGCTAGCCTTCTTGAGCGAATTTGATTTCGTCGTAAGACATATCAAGGGAAAGGAAAACAAGGTAGTTGATTCTTTGAGTAGAACAGTTCATGGGTTGTTTGAAATAAACATTAACAGGGCAAAAAGCGATCTTGAACAGACGATAAAGATTGCAGGTTAAAACAATGAAAATTACACTAAGACAGTGGCTGAATTACAAAACACTATAGAAAATTCAGACAAAACAAACCTAATTTTGGACAAGAATGGGTTACTACAGTATATAAACAAGATATACATACCATATTCAGTAGAATTAAAGTTAACAGTCGTGGATGAAATGCACAAGAAATCATATTCTGGTCATCCAGGATACCAGAAAACGATAACAACACTAAGAAAGTTATTTTTTTTGCCTAATATGAATGGCGAAACAACATAATACTTAGCTAAGTGTCAGGATTGTCAGTAGGTAAAAGATGAACACCAACATCCAGACGACATGTTGCATCCATTACCTGTGCTAGAATGGAAATGGGAGACTATATCATTGGAATTCATTATAGGTTTGTCTAGAACTCATAAACAAAATGATTCTATTATGGTGGTAAACGATAAACTTAGTAAGTATGCACACTTTATTCCTGTAATGTCTAATTTTAAAGCTATTAACATCGCTGAAATATTCATGAAAGAAATTTTTAGACTGCATGGTATTCCTAAAATGGTGATTTTGGATAGAGACATAAAATTTACATCTGCTTTTTGGAAAGAATTGTTTGCAGGGATAAATACTAAATTGAATTTCAGCACGATTTATCATCCACAAACGGATGGACAAAATGAACAAACAAACTAAATTGTAGAATATATGCTCTACATGTATGTAAGAAAGAAACCAAGCAAGTGGGAAGATTACTTGCACTTGGTGGAATTTGCATACAATAATGGGTACCAAACTTCGACTAAAATGAGCCCCTTCGAGATACTGTATGGAAAAAGTGTACGACTCCAATTAGTTGGGATAACCTAGTTGACAAAGTCATGGTTGGACCAAAAATGCTCTAGGAAATGGAGAGTACGGTAAGAAAGGTACAATATAACTTAAAAGAGGCACAGGAACAACAGAAGCGTTACGCGGACCAGAAAAGGAGACACTTGGAATTTCAAGTGGGAGACCATGTTTACTCAAAAGTCAAAGCCTAGAAAAGTTCACTAAAGCTAGGGAACTATGCCAAGTTTGCACACAGGTTGTTTGGGCCCTTCGAGATACTAGCTCGAATTGGACCCATAGCATACCAACTTTCACTTCTCGCCAATACAAAAATTCACAATGTATTTCATGTTTCTTTGTTAAATAATTATGTTCATGACCCTACTCATATGATTGATTGGAGCTTGGTGCAAGTGGAACTAG
>JASDQU010371184.1:68004-87368 GCA_032191745.1 Picea mariana | reverse complement strand
GCCTTCTTATAAAAAAAAAAGTCTAGATGTTATAAAGAACCACAACATTGTGTATACAGGATTTAAATTCTCTACCCTGGTATTTCAACTTAACATAAAAACAAGAGAAGGAAGTTCAGGGATTAAACCCCTTTAAATTTTATATTACAAATCCAATCAGATTCAAAATCTAGTTGTTTCTAACTTTGCACAAGCTTTGTATTCTTTTCCAACACTGAAGTATCAACATAAAAATAAGGTGTACCCTTAACCAACCGATATAGGAAAACAAAGCGAGATTTCTTTATAAGTGATAAAAACTGGGTAGATTCTTGGTCCTCAGTGCTAGAAAACTTGAAAAGCTAAGCCTGAGAGGTAATTTGCATGGAACCCAAATACCTTTCGCACTAACGATAGGGACCGACATCTAGAAACTCGTGGGGTTGACACCTCTGTAACAAAAAATTGTCATTATAACCATTAGTAAACATATGAGAATAAAAATAACGAAAACTTCAACATAACGATGAATAAAGGAAAACAAAATTATGAAATAATACTTAACTCATGACTAGAGTCTGGCGCCCTGTTCTTGTCGCGTTGTGGTTGAATAAATGTTCTGGGCCGAGGGGAGGATGGTCCAGGTATTCCTGATGGGTACCTCACATCAACAAGGTCCCATCATTAGAGTGGTACCAAACAATAAATCCTTTTCCTATAATAAAAAGTAATTAACAATACTAACTTTTCAATATATAAACTATGTAAAACATGTTGTGCATGTAGGCCAAATACACTGTACAAAAGTTACATGTAAGTACAAAGGTTGTAGCTAAGTGTTGGATTAACACCTCCTGAAGCAAATAGCCAAGGGTACCTATAAATCAACAATAACTACAGAGATAATCTATTACTGAACCTAAATGACTTACACTAATCGCAGAGTCACGATAATGGCAAGAAATCCTACAAGCTCAAACATTATGGCGTAAATTATTTTATTAAGGAAATATTCGAAACCATAGAAGTCATTTTTCAAATGGCATCAAGTGGAATGTAATAGCCATGGAGAAAACCATATATGTGTAGGATTCAACTAAGGTTTAATGAACCTCAAAGAAAGGAGGAGTCATCCTCTAAATGTCGAGAAAACAAAAAATGCATTGTATTATACTATATACATAGTAAAAGTTTTCTTTCCAAATAAAAATCTTGCACAGTCTATCGAAGGTTCAATATCAAGCCTTGACTTCCACCAACAGAGGGACGGTAAGAAATCTCACGATATTAAGAAGTTACAAAAACACTATGTATTAAATCATACAAAAAAAGACTATATGGTGGAGTACCGAGACCTTGAGAGGGACTGAGGAAGAAAACAACCAAATATTACCACTTATTTAGGAGTAGGAACAAACCAAAAAGAATCGCCAAAGATAATCATAAATGGAAACTCTAACTTAAGGATGTATAACAGGAGCTACAAAACATTGATTTCAGTGTAACGGTCTTTTTTAAGAACCACCGTATTATTGAAACCGTTGCATCAGTTTAAAATCCTTACCAGGGAAGAAGTTGCCTGTCCATCGGGAAGTGACCTCCAAGTCGACAGTCTCGCCTGCTGAGGGAAGTGATATAGAAATCCATTCGAAGGACCTCACAATGAAAAAGGAAATCTCGTTTAACCCTAAGAGGAGCCTTTACAAGAACAAGTTAATACTGAAGGTACAAGGGTTGGTCGGGCCATGTGCTGTGGCCAAGTTGGCTCGATTAGATTGGAGGAGGGATTGGGAAAGTTTGTCAAAACTCATACCTAAATGGACTCCATTAATGAATAAGTGCAAATCTTTAACTCTTTTTGACAACTACACCTTTCTTCCCATGCCAAACAGAAAATGCGTAGTTAACTTAACTCCTTCATGACATGACTAGTTGCGGATACGTTCTTCCCAACTGTTTCCTTGAAGTTAACTTTCCGTTTCATTAAAGAATTCGTTGGGATATCTTTACCCAAATGCCTTCAGGTAAATGGATTGGCTTATCTCATCACTAACCATGATTATTTGTTAAAGGAACCCTTTTATTTAACCCAAATGTACAATGGTGCCAAGTGCCTGTTGTTAAGCCACATGTATTCAACCTTAACCTATAGTCCCGACCCCTTGATTTTATATATGGTAAGTGCATTATGTTACACATGTAATATTTAGGCTTGTGCACAAACATAGTAACCTCATGTCTAGGGAGAGGTTAGGAAATTTGAGGTACATTACAACGTCCTTGTGGTACCAGAAGCGATCCAACAAATGGAAGATCAAATGAAAACATTAATACAAAGGATCAAGGAAGCATAAGATCGAAATAAGAGTTATTTCGATGTGTATCATGTCAATCATAGTTATGAAGTTAGTGATCGAGTTGTCTTGCGGGTAAAACCGCATAATACTTCAATCAAGTTTTGAAGGGGTGCTAAACTCTCTCCTAGGTTTGTGGGACCCTTTGTGATTGTGGAAAAGAAGGGTCCCATGGGTATCGACTATCCTTGCCTAATTCTTTGAGGCATATGCATGATGTTTTTCACGTATCTGTTTTGAGACATCATGTTAGTGATCCTACACATGTTATTGACATGATTTCCTTGTAGGTATCAGACGAGGGTGCGCTCACGACAGAGACAATCTGCATCCTAGACCATCACATTTGAAAACTGTGGTGTCGAATAACAAATCAGGTCAAGGTCCAGTGGGAAAACTATAGTCCGCACTCAACGACCTAGGAGGATGGATATGATATGCATCATCAGTTTCCATTTTTGTTTGGTCTCTAGAACTATGATATTTTGATACACTTTATTTTGACACTTACATACTGTGAAACTTTGGGATGAAGTTTAAAACAAGACGGGGTGTATGTAACATCCCGCTCTTGTGCACACTAAGTGAACTTATTCTTTGAGGAAACTTGCATACAAGTGATCCGGGTCATTATACTATTGGTTATTTTTATTATGATTATGCGAAATTGTGGATTTGATGATATGTTATTTTGTTGCATTTACATAGACATGTGTTATTGATTGGTTCTCCTGAGTGTGCAGGAATCTAGACATTGAGGATGTTGAGGCATTGATGAAACCCCGAGGACTCCGGATTGATTCAGGGAGTGAATTGTTAGGGTTTGAATTTTGTTGATGTGACATATGTATATATGATTAGATATTATGATGCTGATTGTTATTGTGGACATGATTCGTTGATGGATGCAATCTAATGATAAATTTTCAGCTAGACTCACATTTGGAGTAAAGTGGTGACGCATGAAAACCATAGACATTGAGGGAGAGGTGTGGTAGAAGCCTTGCCAGAACCTACTAGAACTCCCACCATGGTGCGAACTATAGGTTAACGATTACCTAGTTTGAGAAGACCCGCGATGTTTTATTTGGTTGTTTTTGTCTAAACTTGCTAATTCTGAAATTAGTTATAAAAAGAGGAAACTTTGAGAAAAGTGGAAAACTAAATAAATGGGAGAAAGCTAAGGAAAAGGGGAAACTTAAAGAAAAAGGGGAATGTCTAACTTAGTAAGGAACCTAGCCTTTGGAATTTTCTATTTATGAACTCAACTAGGAATTAAGTAAGGCATAAGTCATTTAATAATTGTAAGGGAATAATGGGACACCGAGGACCATTTTTAGGAACGATTTTAGGTGGGTGAGGGAAATAGACAAATTTAAATAATTAATAAATTGATTTTCTGGTGCAACTAGGGGATCGGGCAACATGTGTATGGGGGAGGTTTTTCGAAATTTAATTAAATGAAAAATGAATCTAATGAGAGTTTTGGGAAACTAATGACTAAGAAAACTCTATAAAAATGATGGGGAGGAGGAGTATGGATCAGATATGTCTTATGTAATGTTACTCTATCAAATTTCATCTTGACTGAACTTTCTCTTGTGGGAGTTGGGATACCTATTTTGGGTGATGAGCGGTAGCTCGACCTTTCTAGGTGAGCTGGGTGCTATCATTCTCAGGTATTGTGTGCATGGCCCCTTTGTGGGTCATGGAGCTCAGGTGGAAGAAGAGTACCCCTAGCCTTGGCTGGGAGGTACCAGTGAGGTCACATCGGTTGGAAAGCAAGAGGTAGAGGGAACACGCATGGGACAAGGCCTTCAAAGCATTAGCATTTGGATACGGTATGCATGTGTATATTTGTATTGAATGGTAGTTAATTTATCCATATATTCATCTATCTAACGTCAAAGAAAACATGAGTCTCTGTGTTACAATTTAGTTAATTTTTTTTCTTGGATATTTACGCTTATGAAATTTGGTTGTACGGTAGTTTAATTATGTTTGTGCTCCTTTATTTAAGGTACTTATATTGTGTTAAAGTTTTTGTTTTATTCTTTGTAATACTATCTAGAGATTTCATTTTTATCTTTTAGCGAAGTTGTCTTGATGAGACCAACATTTTATAATCAAAGAATTAAAGGTTATCCTAGCCTTATGCTCACTGTAGTTTTAATCTGATTTCCATTGGTGAACCCAAACTATGAATGCTAATGACTTCTCTGCATTTTTATTGTTTTTAATACAAGGAGAAATTGTGTTTTTTTATCTTTTGTTTCGATATCCTTTAAGTTATTAGTCTATTCCTAAGTAGTCGGCCAGGAGATGAATTGACTATCTTTCACTCTAGTGTTAAAGATTTAGATTCAAATGCCATGCTTTCCTCTTCATGGATAATAACTATAGGATCATTTCTCTGCCCAACAAGGAATTATCTCCTCGTATTTTATTCCCTCCTTATAGCCTCTCTAATGATTGTGATTTATTCTCTGCAAATTCAGGCTTCCACACAATGATTTTGGGGATGTCTCTCTAGTTCACCAAACGTTTTATCTCCTCTTTGACTTGCATCTACGTTTCATTACTGCATTTGTTTACTCCTTGATGACTGTGTTTTTATTACTTTTCTTCCTTATTTATGACGTTTTCTCCTCAGAAAAGATCGATGCATTTCCTTCCATTCTTTTCCCAGCATGCAGAGTGACTCATCATGTTCACCTCAGAGTTTTCCCCAGTGTCTTCGATGCAATCCTTGGTGGATATTCCACCCGCATGTAGCAAACAACCAACAAAATTTTTGTGTTCTTGTGGGGTGAATTAGTGACCCTGTGCGGGGAGAAAGTTCATGCAGTCCTTGCACCTCTCCTTTCTCTACGCTCAGCCCTTCTGAGATGGGTTCCCTCCTCTTGTTCCCACTCTTTTTATTTATTTTATTTTCGAGAGCACTATAGGGGGGAATTACAAATATTATGTACTAAATTTTAACGAATCCATAAGAGTTGTCTATCCCTACAGGAAGAGATTCACCCAGTAGACATATCCACCCAACAAGGAGAATGTATGCATACACCCAACAAATGTGGTCTTCTCCTCTATAAGAAGTGGGATATTATCCTTGCGATCGAAGAGAGATATAATCTCCTACCCATATTTATTATTTATCTATGATAAGTTTACTTGTTATCTATGAAAAGGATCCAACAAGTAACTTGGATACTTCCCAGCCTACCCATTTGTTCTACAGCTACAACCGCCCAAATTGTAGCCGAAACTCCATCCACTCATTCAAATAACTGCAACCTAACACTGAGCATACCTCGTAGTCATGGCCTTTTTAAATTTTAATTGCATACCCATGAATTTTTAATTGGCAGTGGCAGTTCTATTGATTTGTGAAATTCCTTTCTCAGACAGGGTGCCCAGATTTTATATCCTTGATTATTGCAATGTGATTTTCAAACTACACAAAAATTTATACCACCACGAGATTTTAACCATCACATAGAAACGCAATTATTTAGTGATTGGGATTTTTTTTTACACTGAGATTTGGTTTATTTATGCAGGGATTCTGAATATCACAAGGGATTTAAGTAATTAATGGTTAGAGCTGGCAGCGATTTGCTTGACAGAGAAATGGCAGGAATGAACTGAATCTACATATATTTATAGCCGTTTTAATAGAAACATTGACCTTGGTAAATATATGTGTGTGAGATTATATTTCCAGTGGAGTGTTTTGTTTGTGTTCTGCAGTTTGAGTAATTAGTTTCCCTAGAAAATTTTATGTAATAGATTTAATACTGCAATGATGGATGCAGTGATGAAAACTATGATTAACACCACTGTCATGCCCATTTATTGTGATAAAAGTCATATAATATTTTTAAGATTAATAGTTGGGTTGTTTAATGGTTAGCATCAACCTTACTAGTTCCAGTTCTATTATGTTTTAATTCTTGGTTGGATGTAATTACGATTGTTGCAAGTATTTTGTACAAAGTGTTTGAGCTTATGAGAACTTTATAATTATAGGGAGGTTGTTACAACATTTAAGAAAAAAGATCATGAGCTTATTACACTATGTTTGAGTATTACGCTGTAAACTAAACCAATGTTTTACCATCATGGCAAATAAAATATTTAGAAGAGCTCTTCCTTTCAACTCTAGTTATGGCATGACAAAATGTTTAGCATTTTAATAAATTGTGATTGGTATTTCAGTTTTAATTAACATGGATTTGATGATTGTACAATCCTTATATTTCCTTTATGTATATCGGTGTTCCATCGAACTCTTAATGATAAAACTCATGTACAAGAATGTAATAACTCATCAATGCAAGTATTTTTTGTGTCATAGGAATTTAATGGTGTATGATGTAAATGGGTTAATGGAAAATAAATTCTGTGTTTTCAGAAGTTAGAAGGAGACATAACAAGATGTAGTTTTATCAGTCAATTCCTATTTAAATTGCCAAGATAAATATTTGTAGTTGTCATTTACATTGACTTGATGGATGCGAGATGTCATGAGGGACCCCAGAATCTATATCACTTCTCATGCCTTGAATTTATTTTAATTGATGATTGATTAATTAGTGTGCATGGAAATTAAATAGAATTGTGCCTCAATTTGTTTTTTCTAGATAGATTTGTATGTCAGCTCTCTTGCGTGCTTGTAAACTTAAGGTTGATTAAAGTATTGTGTAAATATAGATTTATCTAGTTGTGCATGGCGAAGGGACACTAATGATCGAATGTTGTTTATTTATTTGTGCTCCATGCAAACGTTGATCAATGATTGCTAATTCTCGCTCGCATTGAAGGTTTGTGTTACGTTTGTTGGTTTGGGGCTGCTGTGTTTGGTTGATTGATGTTGTCTATTAGCTTAGTAGGCATGGTATTTCTTGTCTTGGGAAAGATGTAGAAACATCCTTGTTCCTCATAAAAGTCACCATCCTTGAGACCTTAAATGGTCAAAATCGATGGCAACCTGGGCTTGAGTGTTGCTTATGTGTCCTCGGGGTCCTAACCTTGCAAGGTAGGAAGTGAGAGTAGTAAATTTTATTTTTATATTTGATTTTCGTATGTTATATCCAATAGCATAATGCACTAGAGTGTTGGGTCATTAATTTGTCTTTTTCCTGAATTATGTGCGTTGTTTTTGTCATCGAGTTGCATTGATTGAAAATTATCATTGTTATCTCCCTATATATATAAAAAAAACATTACACTTGTTATGCATCAAATGTTGTCGTAACAACGGGGGTCGTTAGATATGGTATTAGAGCGGGTTCAACCTTGTGACTATGGATCGCCATGATTTCCACTGCAGTAAACCCTTGAGTAATAACCTAATGCTAATTAAAACTTTAATGTGTCCATGAGGTGATCACTATTAGAGGACACCACAAAGGTTCTCAACATGGTGTCATGGAAGGAGGTGTGACGCCTCTAGAAGTGAACGCGCCCTTGGAGTCTAACCCCAAGGGGAAGAACAAGTCCTTGGGGTGGATTCAATTATTGTAAGGGATGGTGATGGTCTTACAAGGTCTTTCCAAGGAATGGTAGAAGCCTTGATTCACCATATTTACTAAGATGAGGCCAGGGTGCTTGTACCCCTGAGGGTCCATAGTCTTCCCCAACCAATAACGTTAACATTCACTGAGAACTCGAGGGGGATAAGTTCTCAAGTCAATGAGTGTCGTAGATTGCTCAACCATCGAGGCATAACTGGAGAGAAAGGTGATTTGCTTCATGCTTCATGATTATGACCTCTGGCATGAGGGTCCACCAGGTGGTCTTTCAAATGAAGGGGAGCACTCTTCTATGGTAGAAGATGCTCCTTCCACAATTGAACATGGCCGTTGAAGAAGTGTCATGGGAACTGTTCAAGGACCTATTCTAGGAGAGGTGTCTGTCTGAGGAGTTCATTGAGCATCAACTAAATGAGTTCAACGCCTTGGGATAGGGCGGTCATACAGTGCTCGAGTATGAGGACCGTTATATGGATCTTCTTTAGCATGCTCCACACCTGAATACTGATATTTTTATTTCTGGTGCAATGCTAAAAAGAATTAAGTTAAATCAAGTCGAACATGATGAGTTTAGATTTGTAGAAATGGCTTCAGGAGCCAAACGAAAGGTTGGTGGGAAGGTTACAGGTTGTAGCCTTAACCTGGGAGAGGTTTTCACTAGGGCTAACCTATACCTCACAATCTTATCGTCTTATGACGTCGTGATTGGTATGGATTGGTTGGAGTTGTATGATGCAATACTCGACTGTAAGACAAAATGATTGAGCTTGGTCGATGATGAGGGACAAAGATGCATGATTGTAGGTTGGAACTTGGGAGTCTCCCTGAGGTTCATCTCTTCCTTGCAGTTATGGAAGAGCATGTGTAAAGGATGTAATATTTATGTGATCCTTGCATTAAACGAGAAGGGATTAGTGGAAGGTCTAGAAAACCTTCCAGTGGTGTGAGAGTTTGCAAATGTCTTTCGTGAAGAGTTACCTGGGATGGCGCTTGAGAGGGAATTGTAATTTAACATAGACCTAAAACCAGGGACTGAACCAATAGAAAGAATGCCTTATCGGATGTCGACCCCAGAGTTACATGAGTTTAAAATGAAACTAAAGGAGTTGTTGGACCTAGGACTTCTACGTTCAAGTGTGTCACCATGGGGTGCACCTGTTATCTTCATATGAATGAAGGATGGGTGATGGAGACTTTTCATTGACTATCATCAATTGAACAAGTCAACTATCAAGAATCAATATATGTTGCCAAGGATTGATGATCGTTTTGATCAGATGAAGGGTGCGACAGTGTTTTCAAATATCGACTTGAGATCAGGGTATCACTAGTTATGGATCAAAGAGGAAGGCATCCCTAAGACCTCCTTTAAAACGTAGTTTGGACATTACGAGTTTACTTTTTTACCATTTGGGCTGATGAACACCCCAAGGGTATTTATGAGTTTGATGAATGGGGTGTTTCGCGAATACTTGGACAATTTCGTCCAAGTATTCATTGACGATATTTTGATTTACTATTGGATGATGGAGGAGCATAGCAAGCATTTGTACATGGTACTACAGTGTCTACGAGAGAACAAATTGTATGGGAAATTGTCTAAATTCTCGTTTTATCAATCAAACATTCACTACTTAGGGCATGTCATCTCCGACGAAGGTATCACTATAGATCCAATAAAGGTCGAGGCTATTATGGAATGGCCTGTGCCGAAAAATGTCCTAGAAGTGCATAGACTCATGGATTTAGAGAAATACTATCGACGGTTCATCAATGGTTTTTTGAAGATAGCAAATCTGATCATGAAATTGTAGAAGAAGAACAAGAGGTTTGTTTGGACCGAGAAGTCTGCGGAGGCATTTTGGAGGCTGAAGGAGATGTTGAAAACAACACTGATACTAAAGGTCCTTGGCATGGATGTGAACTTCTTGGTATGCACTGATGCATCCAAAGAAGTCTTAGGCAGAGTCTTGATGCAATATGGTCGAGTGATCTCTTATATCTCGAGAACGTTGAGAAGGCATGAGGAGAACTATGCAATGGACGATTTGGATTTGTTATCCATTATTTATGCCTTAAGAGTTTAGAGACACTACCTTATTTCATGAAAATTTGAACTAAAAATAGACCATTCTGGTATACAACACATCTTTACGCAAAGCAACTTGAACGCACGACAACGACGTTGGTCAAAATTGCTTAGCGAGTACGATTTTTAGATTACTTACATAAAAGGAACAATTAATAGAGTGGAGGGTGCATTGAGTCAGAGACCACTCATGTTTTTGTTGATGCCTCTTCAGATGAATATATGTGCAATGATCCTAAATTTATAGCATGACGACGACTGCTACAAAGAGGTCAAGTATTTAATCATACAAAAAATAATTATGGTACCAAAATTTGAGGGATTTACTATGGACAATGACGGACTATTGAGATTTAAAAGTCAAATTTATGTACCAAACAACGAATAGTTGAGGAGTTTGATCCTAAGCGAGGCTCATAAAGTAGTGTACATGGCTCATCCTCAAGTCACGAAGATGAGGGAAGACCTTAAATCCTTATTCTTCTAGAAAGGAATGAAGGCAGACATAGTCAACTATGTGGCAAGATGTCTATAATGTCAGCAGGTGAAGGATGAAAATAGACATCCCACAGGATTACTACAACCACATGCTATTCTAGAATCTAAATGAGAGGTCATTTCTATGGATTTCATTATTGGAATACTACTGGCGGCAAGGAGACATGACTCAATTTTTATGGTAGTCGACACTATGACGGAAAATGCTCATTTTATTCCTATGCGTACAACATATCAGGAACCTGAATTAGCTAGATTTTTCAGCAGTGAGATTGTGAGGCTTCATGGTGTGCCTAAGAGGATTATATCTGATAGAGGATTGATATTTACAGGACGATTTGGACTAGTTTCCAAGATGCCTTGGGAACCCAACTTAACTTTAGTACCATGTATCATCGAGGGATAGACAGGCATACTGAAAGAACAAACCAAATCTTGGAGGATATGTTGCATATGTACGTTATGGACCAACAAAAGAGTTGGGAATATTTCTTCCCACAGGTATAATTTTCATATAATAACAATGATCAAATCACCATTAAGATGGCACCTTTCGAGTTTCTTTACGGGTGGTCGTGTCAGACGCCTTTGAGTTGGGATTATCTTGAGGATAGGGTCTTGGTGTGACCAGAAGAGATCCAAGAAATGGAAGATAAAATGCAAACATTGAGACAAAATATCAAGGAAGCACAAGGCTGACACAAGAGTTATGTCGATGCGCATCGTGTCGATCGTAGTTATGAAGTTGGTGATCGAGTCTTCTTGCGGGTAAAACTGCATAAGAGTTCGATCAAGTTTGGAATGTGTGATAAAATGTCTCCTAGGTTCTTGGGATCCTTAGGGATTGTGGAAAAGAATGGGCTTGTGGCCTATCAACTAGAATTTCCTGATTCTTTCAGGCATATGCACGATGTTTTTCATGTATTTGTTTTGATACATTATATTAGTGATCCTACACATGTTATTGACATGATTTCCTTGCAGGTATCAGATTAGGGTGTGCTCACGATGGATCCAATCCTCATCCTAGACCATCACATTTGACAATGACGACGTCGAAAAATAGATCAGGTCAAGGTCCAGTGGGACAACTATAGTCCGCACTCGACAACCGGGGAGGATGCATATGATCAGCTTCAACAATTTCCATTTTAGTTTGGTAGCTAGACCTATGATATTATGATATAGTTTATTTTTTCACTTATATACTATGAAACTTCTGGACAAAGTTTAAAACAAGAGGGGGTGTATGTAACATCCCACTCTTGCGTACACTGAGCAAACTTATTCTTTGAAGACACTTGCGTGCAAGTGATCTAGGTCATGATACTATTGGTTGTTTTCATTATGATTATGAGATATTGTGGATTTGATGATATGTTATTTTGTTGTATTTGCATAGACATGTGCTATTGACCGGGTTCTCCTGAGTGTACAGGAATCTGGATGTTCAGGATATCGAGGCATCGATGAAACCCCTTCGACTCTAGATACATTGAGGGAGAGGTGTGGAAACATCCCTCACACATCCTACTAGCACTCCCATCATCGCTCGAATTGTAGGTTAACGATTACCTAGTTCGAGAAGACCCACGATGGCGTGAGGGTAGTCTCTGATAGTATCTTATGATGATCCTAAGGGACATAAAATAAGGTAGGGTCCTTATTCCTTAGAGGCCCTTAGTCTACCACAATATCACCTGACGGAGTATTGAATCCAAGGGTTGACGTCTATCAAATTCAGTCAAGAGGCGAGTGACACCCTTGGAGAACGTAGTGCATCTTAAATGGTGCATCACACAAAGAAAATAGAAAGAGGTGAGTGGAACCCTTGGAGAATGTGGTGTGTCTTGAAGGGAAGATCGCGATTTTGACTGGTAAGTTAATAAACCTAGTGCCTAGAAAACTATGCCTCTTGAGAACATGGCTGTCCTTAAAATGAATGGTGAGATAAGTGAATTTTAATAACTATTTTTTTCCTTAAAACATGTCGCCAAGCCTAGTGAATTGAAAACCTTGGTATTAGTAGAACCTTTGAACCCCCCCCAAAAAAAACCCAATTAGACATGTAACAGGAAGGGGGTAAAGAAAATTCAAGAATTAATAATTAAAGTGGAAATTTGAATAAATGTTTAATTAATAAAAGGGGTATTTGGTTGTTTTTGTCTAAACCTGCTAATTATGAACTTAGTTATAAAAAGGGGAAACTTTAAGAAAAAGGGAATCTTAAAGAAAAGGGAGAAACCTAAGGAAATGTTAAATAAAAAGAGGAATGTCTAAATTAGTAAGGAATCTAGCCTTTTGAACTTTCTATTTCTGAACTGAACTAGGAATTAAGTAAGGCAGAAGTCAATTAAGAATTGTAAGGGAATAATGGGACACCAAGGAGAATTTTTAGTGATACTTTTAGGTGGGTGAGGGAAATAGACAAATTTAATTAATTAATAAATTGATTTTTTGGTGCAACTAGGGGATCGGGCGATGTGTACGAGGGAGGTTTTTCGAAATTTAATTAAATGAAAAAGGAATCTAATGAGGGTTTTGGGAAAATAATGACTAATAAAACTCTATAAAAAGGATGGGGAGGAGGAGTATGAATTAGATATGGCTTGTATATCATTACGCTCCAAAATTTCATCTTTATTGAACTTTCTCTTGTGGGAGTTGGGATACCCAACTCGAGTGATGAGTGGTAGCTCAACCTTGTGAGGGGAGTTAGGTGCTATCATTCTATGGTATTGTGTGCGTGGCCCTTTGCGGCTCGGGGAGCTCAGGGGGGGGAGAAGAGTACCCCTAGTGTTGGCTGGGAGATACTGGTGAGGTCACATTGGTTGGCAAGCAGGAGCTAGACAGAGCACGCATGGGACAACGACTTCAGAGCATTATTATTTGGATAAGATACGCATGTCTATATTTGTATTCAATGGTAGTTAAGTTCCCTATATGTGCATCCCTCTAACATCGAAGCACACATGCATCTCTGTGATAAAATTTAGTTAATTTTTTGCCCTTGTAATTTACTCTTGTGAAATTTGGTTGTAGGGTAGTTTAATTATGTTCTTGCGCATTCAGTTAAGGTACTTATATTGTGTTAAAGTTTTTGTTTTATTCTGCGTAATACTATCCAAAAAATTCATTTTTATCTTTTAACGAAGTTGTCTTGATGAGCCCAATGTTTTACGATCAGAGAATTCAAGGTTATCCCAACCATATGGTCATTGTACTTTTGATATGATTTCCATTGGAAAACCCAAACTCTGAATGCTAATGACTTCTCCACATTTTTATTGTTTTTAATATAAGGAGAAATTGTGTTTTTTTATCTTTTGGTCCTTTATCCTTTAAGTTATTAGTGTGTTCTTGAGCAGTCAGCCTGGAGCTGAATCGATTGTCTTTCACTCTAGTGTTAAAGGTTTAGATTCAAATGCCCTTCTTTCCTGTGCAAGGATAATAACTCTAGGATCATTTATCTGCCCAACAACAAATTCTCTCCTGGGAGTTTATTACCTTCTTAGCCTCTGCAATTATTGTGATTTATTCTTTGCAAACTCATGCTTCCACACAATGATTTTGGGATGTCTCTCCAGTTCACCAAATGTTTTAAGTCCTCTGTGACTTGCATCTACATTTCATTACTGTATTTTTTTATTGCTTGATGGTTGTGTTTTTATTACTGTGCTTCCTTATTTACGGTGTTTTCTCATCGGAAAATCTCTGCGCATTTCGTTCCATGAGTTTCCCGGCATGGGGAGTGACTCTGCATGTTCACCTCAAAGTTTTCCCCAATGTCTTCCTTGAAATCCTTGGTGGATCTTCCACCTGCGTAGAGAAAATAACCAACAAAATTTTTGTGTTCTTGTGGGGAGAATTCATGACCCTGCGTAGGGAGGAATTTCATGTAGTCCTTGTGCTCCTCCTTTCTTTGCACTCAACCCTTTTGAGATGGGTTACCTCCTCTCATTCCCACTCTTTTGGTTTATTTTATGTTCGAGAGCACTATAGGGGGGAATTTCAAATATTATGTACTAAATTTTAACCAATCCATAAGAGATATCTATCCTTGTAGAGAGAGACTCGCCAAACAGAAATATCCACCCAACAAGGAGAATGTATGGATTGTCCTACCAAATACAATCTTCTCCTCTATAAGAAGTGGGATATTATCCTTGCGACCGAAAAGAGATATACTCTCCCACCTATATTTATTCTTTATCTATGATAAGGTTACCTGTTATCTATGCAAAGAAGCCAATAAGTAACTTGTACATTTCCCAGCCTACTCGTTTGTTTTATAGCTACAACCACCCAAATCGTAGCCAAAACTCCAGCTTCTCATTCAAATCACTGCAACCTAATGCTTTGCATACCTCGTAGTCATTGTGTTTTTTAAGTTTAATTGCATACCTGTGAATTTTTAATTGGTAGTGACAGTTCTATTGATTTGTGAAATTCATTTCTTGGACATGGTGCCTAGATTTTATATCATTGATTATTGCAACGTGATTTTCAAACTAGACAGAAATTTATACCACCTAGAGATTTTAACCATCACACAGAAATACAATTATTTAGTGATTGAGAGTTTCTGTTACCATGAGATTTGGTCTATTTATGTAGTGATTCTAAATATCACAAGGGATTTAAGTAATTAATGGTTAGAGCTCACAGTGATTTTCTTGACAGAGAAATGGCAGGAATGAATTGCATATGCGTATATTTATAGTTGTTTTAATAGAAATGATGACCTTGGAAAATCTATGCGTGTGAGACTGTTTTTCCAGTAGCATGTTCCATTTGTATTCTAAAGTTTGAGTAATTGGTCTCCCTAGCAAATGTTTGTAGAAAATTTAATGTTGTAATGATGGATGGAACGATGAAAACTGTGATTAACACCACTGTCGTGCCCATTTTTTGTGATAAAAGTCATATAATATTTTTAATATTAACAATTGGGTTGTTTAATGGTTAGCATCATCCTTACTAGTTCCAGTTCTAGTATGTTATAACTATTGGTTGGATGTAATTACAATTTTTGCAAGTATTTCATACACGACGTTTGAGCTTAAGCACACCTTATAATTCTAGGGAGGTTGTTACAACATTTAAGAAAACAGATCATGAGCTTATTACACCATGTTCGAGCATTACGTTGTAAACTAAACGAGTGTTTTACCATCATGGCAAGTCAAAAATTTAGAATATCTCTTCCTTTCAACTCTAGTTATGGCACGACAAACTGTTTAATATTTTAATAAACAGTGATTGATCTTTCAGTTTTAATTAACTTGCATTTGACGATTGTACAATCCTTATATTTCCTTGATGTATATCGGTGTTCCATTGAACTCTTAATGATAAAACTTGTGTACAAGAATGTAATAACTAATCAATTCAAGGATTTTGATGTCATAGGAAGTTAATGGTGTATTATATAAATGGGTTAATGGAGAATAAATTATTTTTTTGCAGAAGTTAGAAGGAGGCATAACAAGATGTAGTTTTATTAGTCAATTCCTATTTAAATTTCCAAGATGAATATTTGTAGTTATCGTTTACATTGACTTGATGGATGTGAGATGTCATGAGGGAACCTGAAATGTATATCACTTCTCACACCTCGAATTTTATTTTAATTGATGATTGATTAATTAGCACACCTGTAAATTAAATAGAATTGTGCCTCAATTTGTTTTTGCTAGATAGATTTGTATGTCAACTCTCTTGTGTTCTCGTAGACTTAAGGTTGATTAAAGTATTGTCTAAATATATATTTATTTGGTTGTGTGTGGTGAAGGACCACTAATGATTGGTTGATGTTTATTTATTTGTCTGCCATTCAAATGTTGATCAATGATTTCTAATTCCAGCTCACATTGAAGGTTCATGTTATGTGTGTCGTTTGGGGTTGTTGTGTTTGGTTTATTTTTGTCATATTTTAACTTAGTAGGCGTGGTGTGTCGAGTGGGATGTAGACACCTCCTTGTTCCTTAGTCCAACCTTAAGACCATAAATGGTCAAAATCGATGGGAACCTGGGCTTGAGCATTTATGATGTGTCCTAGGGGTCCTAACCTTGCAGGTTAGGATAGGCGAGTAGTCATTTTTAGTTTTTCTATTTGATTTTATTATTTTACATCCAGCGGAATAACATGATAGTGTGTTGGGTCGTTAATTTTTCCATTTTCTGAATTGTGTGTGTTGTGTTCGTCATCAAGTTGCATTGATCAACAATTTTCATTGTTACCTCCCTGTATATATATATAGATATAAAAAAAAATTCACTTGTTATGTGTTGCATGTTGTCGTAACAACGGGGGTCGTTACAACGTTATTACTTAAATAAATTCTTATTTGCAAAAACTTTGACTACTTTTACCTTTTTGGGCTTCTAGATGACTCATGAGGGTTCTCCAGCTTTACATGGCCATAACTCTCTAACCGTGAAGATTTATGTGATGTTCCACATACCACTGGAAATGGCATGACATGTACTATCCATATAGAATATTTTCACCTACAAATATATCAAAACTCATTCTATTATCCATCAAAGAAAATTGGATCCATTAACCAAAACTTTGTCCTACTGTAATTTGCTACCAGACTTTCTTCAAGGGTTGATATCGATGACAACCAACCCAATTAATCAAGAATATCCCCCTTTGGAATTGATGGCAACACTTTGATGCAATACTGAAGTCATGTCCTGCAATACTAAAGCGATATCACTCATGCTCTTCCTGTGACCATAGATCCCTTTGGAGCCATGCCTTTGTGCTCTGCATCTAATAAATCTCTCCCCCTTTGTCATCAATGGAAAAGGTATATTTCCATCTTGGGATTCTCCCCTAACTGAACTATCCTTGGGGATACTCCCCCTGAATGAGCTCTTCTTGAAACTGATCTCATGACCTAAATTGTCCTGTTTATGGTTCTTCCTCAATCAAATCTAAGACATATAATATAAGCATTCAAAAGCATTCATTTTGGAGTAGAAATTACTCTGAGTCTCTGGCGAAGATACCCAAAGGATTCCCGTCCAAGGAATTTTGTAAAGATATCTGCCACTTGTTATTTTGTGCCCACATATTCAACTTTGATATTCTTCTCTGCAACCTGTTCCCATAGAAAGTGATACACTATTGGAATGTGATTCGTCTTGGAGTGCATCACTGGGTTCTTTGAGATATTGATGGTGCTTATATTATCACAATAGATTGGAATGGGCTCATCATACTCAACCTGTATATCTGTCAAAGTTTTTTTCATCCATAGAACCTATGTACAACATGTTGTTGTTGCCATATATTCTTCTTCGACTCTAGATAAGGATACTGATTATTGTTTATTAGTTAGCCACGATACTAAAAACTCACCCAAGTAGAATGATTCTCCATTGGTGCTTCGTCGATCATTAATGAAACCTTCAAAATCTGCATCTGTGTAGGCAATAATTGATAGATCCTTTCCTTTTGGATACCATAATCCAAACTCTTATGTAGCTTTGAGATATGTGAAAATCCTCTTCACTTCAATGAAATGTGATTCCTTTGGTGCTGCTTGAAATCATGCCACCTGTCCAACTTCCTGCATTACATATGGTCTGGATGTTGTCACATATAGTAAGCTACCAATCATTGACTTGTATTTCCTCTGGTTTGTAGACATTGAATCATCATATTTGGTCAACTTGCAACTGGTTTTCATAGGAGTGGTAACTAGTTTTCTATCTTCCATTCTGAACCTCTTTAGCATTTCTCTGATATACTTAGTTTGAGAAATAAAAATTCCATGGTTTCTTTGACATATATGAAGACCCAGAAAGAAGGATAGTTCTCTGAGTAATGACATTTCAAATTCATTATTCATATCCTTTTCAAATTTCTAGCTTAACATGTCATCATCGCTTCCAAAAATAATATCATCAACATAAAATTCAATTAGTAAAATACTATCTTGAGTTATCTTGATGTAGAGGTTGTTGTCTGAACTTCATTTTCTAAACCCTTCCTGTTGTAGATATTTATCCAGACTAGACTACCATGCTCTAGGAGCCTATTTTAGACCATACAAGGCCTTCTTCAATTTGCACATGTAATTTGCGTTCTCTGACAACTAAAATTCTTCTAGTTGTTTGATGTAGACTTCTTCTTCAAGTTGCCCATTCAGAAAAGTTTATTTCACATCCATCTGATACACTTTAATATTCTTGGAGCATGCATAAGCTAAAATCAATCGGATTGCTTCTATTCTGGAAACTTGGAAAATGTCTCTTCAAATTCGTTTCCTTCATCCTATCTGTATCCTTTACATACCAATCTAGCTTTGTTCCTTGTAACCTGCCCATCTTCATTCAATTTATTTTTGAATATCCACTTTGTGCCAATCACATTCTTATTCTTTGGTCTTGGAACCAATTCGCAAGTGTCATTGTTATCTATTTGATCAAATTATTCATCCATGGCCTTATTCAAAAATTCATCCTTGTTGGCCTCTTCAAAACCGTTTGGTTCAATCGTAGATGAGAGTGATAGGTGTGTTCCTTATGGTGAACACATTCTTCTTCTAGTCTCAACTCCTGCATCTTTGTTTCGGATAATATGACTTGAAGGATGATTCTTCTATACGCGTTTGCTAGGTGTCTTTGGAGGAACTTGATGAGATTTCTCTTCTAATTATATATAATCCTATTCATCTTCCCCTTCTACTTATTCTTCATAAATTTGTTCCATGGATTCATTTTCTTCTTCCTTTAATTTGCGTCCACCTATTTCATCAATTGTTACATTGATTCTTTCGACAACTTTTTTCAACCATAGATTGTAACACTTTTATGATTTCCTTGTACTTGAGTAACCAACAAGTACTCCTTTGTCCACACAAGAGTCAAACTTTCTCATTCTTCCAT
>JASDQU010371184.1:36708-61800 GCA_032191745.1 Picea mariana | reverse complement strand
ACGATGACCTATAGGTCCTTCCTGTTCTTGAAGACTTCCTTCTTCAAGAAGTTCAAGTCGTCGATTCTCTTCGTCTTGAAGAGTTCTCAGCTTTACCACCTTTGCCTGTGTAAGCTTCACCGGGGTCTGTTCCCATCTTGAAGTTCAAGGTGCTATCCCTCTTGAGCTTTTGTGACTCTGACTCCTTCAGAGCTTTCTCGACCATGTTCCCTGTGCTCGACCTCAACCTTCGCCAACCCTCAACAATCAATGCTGAAGATTTCCAGGTTCCATGCACTCGCAGTTATAGCCACCCAACTTTTCCCTTCTCAGACTTGCTACTGGAAGTTCAGTTCGACCTGCACCCACCTGCACGCTCGAGTAATCTAAATCAACTCCGGGTTGAATGAGAATGAGAGTTTAACTGTGGAGCCTCCTCGACGCACTCTATGCGGAGGAATTCGACTGCACTCTATGCAGGAATCTCCTGGCTCAAACAGAGAAACACTTGAAACTCATTCACTCATTCTCTCAGGTTTCGAACCTGATATGCAATCACATAAGAAAAATATAAAAGATAAGCATACAAAGAAGCAAGTATGTAACAAAATAACATTAACAACACAAAGAACTCAAACACAGCCATGGAATTGAATCAAGAGCTTTCTTCTATTAATTCAATCTGTACATGGGGTTTCTTCACGAACTCTCTGCTCTGTTCTCTATTTCTCTCTCTTTCTAATGCTGAATAACAACCTGAATAATAATCTGAATAATCATACAATTACACAAGGAGGGTGCCTATATTCATTTTCCCTCCTGGAAAATGAAACTGTCTAATCTACAGCTAACCCTATCTACCAACATTAAAACTATTTAATGTCTTCATATCTACATTACAATTCAAGTGTGCTTCATATGAATGCGTTCCTTCAAATGACGATGCAACAATCTTCATCGTGATTCAAAAAGGTAGGCGCTGGTGCTATCCAGCTGTCCTTCTCTTCTCTCCACGCTGGCTCATTTTTGGGCGTCGTAGATGCTCCTGCATCAACTTCATGTGTCCAAAAGATATCTATCAATTTGGAATCCATTAGCATTGTTTGAGACATTTCATGTACTGTATTGTTCTTTTTTTCAACAACTTCATTATGCTGAGGTGTCCTAGCAACGAAGAATTTCCTTTTTATTCCATGCCTACTGCAATAGTCCATAAATTCCTTTGAAGTGAACTCTCCTCCTTTATCATATCTCAAAATTTTGATTTTTGAATCCATTTCATTTTCAACCATTTCCTTGTAGACCTTGAAGTTTTCAAAAGCTTCGGAATTATTCCTCAGAAAGAAAACTGCAATCATTCTTGTATAATCATAAACTAATAACATAAAGTATTTCTTACCTTTTAAGCCCTTTTTTGTAGTTGGTCCAACTAGATTAGTATGCGCAATTTCCAGTGGTCTTGTCGTTTAATATTCCTTTGATTTAAACATGGTCTTTGTTTGCTTTCCTTGTTGACAATGCTTGCATGAAGTGTTGCTTGATTTCGTAATTTGGGGCATTTATCTAACTTATTCCCTTTTTCTTAATTTGAAAAGGCTATCAAAGTGTATGTTACCCATTCTTTTGTGCCATAGCCAAATTTCATATTCCTTTCCTAGAAAACACTTTTCATTTCCAATTTCACTTAATACATATATGTTGCTTGAAGTTCTTGTAGTTGTTGCAATCAATTTTCCTGAACCTTATTTTCTTATCTCTCACTTTTGTGAATCAAAAGTAACTTTATGAACTTGTTCACACATTTGACTCACACTTAGAATATTATATTTCATATGTTCTACTAGTAGAACATTTTCTGCATTGGTATTCTTGTTTCCAATTCTGATTCTGCCTTTTCCAATGATTTTAGTTGAATCGTCATTTCCGAAGGAGACTGATCCATTTATTTCCTTTCTTACTATAAGAAACTTGTATTTATCACATGTCATGTGTTTTGAGCAGCCATTGTCAATATTCCAACCATGTTTCTTGTTCTTATCTTGTAGAGAAAGTGCCCATTCTTCATTGTTATATTGGTTATGTTTTATTATCCATGTTCTCTTCTAAGGTTCATGTATGTGACTGTTGTTGTTATGTTGTGATTATCTAGGAGGAAATATCATTTTGTAATGTTTGGCCATGTGTCCAAATTTGTTACACTTGTAGCATTCAACTTCAATGCTCAGTGATTCAAACCTATTGTAACTTCTTCTTTGTGTTTCACTAGGTCTTCTTGGATAACCCTTTTTTGTATGAATTTCAAATTTGTTTATGTTCCTATTGTTAGCTATGAAATTCATAGCTTTATGTTTGCTATTAGTGAGAAAACTCCCCTACAGAATACACTAGGTTTCTAAACTGCTGGAAAAACTAACCGTCTAAAGTCTCCTACTTTTAACAACTATCCCGACATTACCCCACAATCATACATAAAAAACATAGTATAGGAATTTGGGAAGCCTACCTTAAAATACGTGTCTAGTGTCTATCCCTTTTCACTCAGTTGTTTCTCGACTGCAGATCTCCTCCCAAGGCCAACATGAATTCACCAAAATAAAAAAAAGAAACTACATGCATGCCTTCTATATATGAATTAGTGGGTTAGATATCATAACAAAAAAATGCACATAAATCATGAAGACTGAAGACATCATTTGGCAGGATGGAAAAAGTATTTCGTTATATTAATCTCACAAAGTCGCTTACAACATGATTCTGGAAAATGCTCCTCGAACTCGGTCCTCAACTCCTCCTCACTATGCACAAACTGCTTCCACGTATCCTTCTCCTCTTCAATTCTCTCGAGGGAAACAACAAGTGTTTGCAATGGAGGAAAAAGGGGCGGGAAAGGAATTTTGTCTCAAACTCACAATGTGGTTGCAAAATATTGAGGCAAAGGGGGAATACAAAAATGGGCAAAGTTTCTCTTCTCTCGTTCTTTTTCTCCCCTATGGAATGGGACCCCAACACCTTCTTTTATAGGAAAAAAGATAGTTATCCGGTTGGGTGACTGGCTATGGGTGGTCAAATGGTTAGGTAACGGTAGAAAAGCCCGTATCCCTTTGCAATTTTAATTTTTTGCACTTTTTGTGAGTGTATCTGGGTTGTAGTGGTGTAGGAAGTGTCTGTATGTTGGAAGTAGTGGTGCAAGGTGCATACACCTTCAAAATAATGGTTTTTTAGAAGAGTTGTTCAGTGATGGATTGGCAAAGATAAAAAGTAAGATGGCTTGATGCCAGGTATGCATGTCTAGTGCAATTTAGGGATATAACAAATTCCCCCTAATGTGTGAGGTCAGAAGAGAATATTATGGCCAAGATACATTACAAATATTCATCAACGTGTGAAGCGAGTCAACCCAGAGACCAGTGTTCGGGAGGTGCCATCTGCAAAATAATAATTTCTCTCACCAAGGCGGGCATACCCATGCTCAGGATGAAATAAAATCATGGATGCCAATCAAATACACTGCAGATCCATGTCATATAACTATATAAAGTGTAGTCGCGAGAAATACACAACGGATCTACATCTCAAAATCAAAATATATACATGTATAGTATCCATCTTTAAGAAGCTAATGACTCCCGATGGATGGAGATGATAACTTTAGATCTTGAGAAACAACTTCAATATCTTCAAAACTCAAGTAGGAGTGTAATATGAGTGTATGACTTCACTACCCAGAGTTCTTCCATGGCTCGTCGGGAATAGAGCAGAGGATCTTGGTGATCATGTAGAGAATATTCATTTATTTTGAACAAGGACTTGATTGGTATTTCGTGGTGGTCGAGCATGAAGACAAGAGACAAATTGCAGAAGGGCCAACTCAAGTTTAGTAAAAACTCCCCTGGAAAAAAGAATGAAAAAAGATGAGACTCAGATAGCATGGCATTGACATAAATTCACGATGCATGAGGAAACACAAAAATCTCCATATGTTTGGAAGGATAACCAAATGGAGGAGGACACAACTCTATGTAGCGAGAATAACTTCATAAGGTCATACTAAATTATAGAGCTTGACAAAAAAATGAAAGGATGTGCTTTGTCCAAGGGCGAATCATTGTGTTGTAAAGAAAAAGAAAATACTTTTCCCTTCCTCTTTTTGGGGTATATTTGATTTTTTTTTCCTGTCGTTTTCAATAATTTTGGAAATATTGAAAAATAATAAAAGAATGCTACATTACAAAGGAGGAACGAGTGTCATAGACATACTAGTCCCAAGCGCAAGGAACAAACTAATGCTCAGAGCAAGGAGACATATGCAGTAAAAGCACACCTAATAAAAATCATCCATGGGTTAAGGTGTCAAGACACAGAGGAAAAGTGCTACAAGGATTGTGTATAAGGCATGGTTCAGATGGTTCAGTTTAGAGAAACATGGAGCCGACATTACACCAAAGACACAGGAATGCAAACATGATTAATAAGACACAATGATAACTTCATTTCATGTAATTTTAACGAGCCTAGAGAAGGAAAGCTTGGCATTTTTTCATTTTTAGAGAGTCTAAAAAAAGCGTAAAAGGAGACTCCACTGGGGTACCTTTTTCGAAGGTAGTCTAGTCGGTTCGCAAAAAGGGGTAAACTAGCACCGAACAAATGTCTATTCAATACCATTTTAATGAGTGTGACAAAGACAAGATCACTTGGAAATATTTTCAATTTTAAGGACTTTGAAAAGAGATTAACTATGGACTCATTGTCTTTTTCTAGATTTAGTCTCCTTAGCCTAAAAAAGTATAAAATATACTAAAGAGAACTCTCTTAGTGAGACGAATATCCCGAGGTTACATTTTTCCTCCTTGATCTACATGCCAGAAAAAGGGGTAAACTCATGCTAGTAGATGTTTTTCTGAACCAATTAACGAGTGTGAAAGAACAAGGTCACTCGACGATATTTTCACTTTTAATGAGTCTGAAAAGAGATTAACTATGGACCTCCTTGGGGTTCCTTTTTCGTAAATTTAGTTCCTCAGGCTCGAAAATGGGTTAAAATTATACCTGAGAATACTCTTCTAGCGAAACAAAGTTCCTAGAGTATACCTTTGTTTATACAAATGACCATTCAGACCGAAAAAGGAGTAAACTACTGCCGGACAGACATGCCTTTGAATTTGAGTTTGACTAGTGTGAAGGAAAACAAGATTGCTCGATAATATTTTCATGTTTAGAAAGTCTGAAAAGGGCTTAAAGAAGACTTCAGGGGGCTACGACTCATGTATGAGAATGGTTCAGGTAGAGCGCACTTCCAGGCTCATACCAAGAGTCTCTTCGATAGTCAACTTGGAAAGTATCCCAAAAGGGACGAAAACACAAAGCATGGTGCAAGGATTCCTTCGATATATAAACTGTAGTCATGGCTTCAAGGATAGCCTCATCTGAAGGAAATTCCAAATCCATGAAATCATGCAAACAAGGGTCGACAGTCCCAAAGGGTGAAGTAAACTCACCATATTCGATATGACGATGGAAGCTTTGGCTAGGACTAGCAGAGTCTATCAATGAAGAATCGCAAGCAGAAGGGTTTGAGGATATACAAACAATGATATCAAACTCAGAAGGAGACTCAAGATCACTTGGAACAAGAGGCGGAAACAAGGGCTCCCATGCCCCCATTGGATAAACCAATGAATCAATTTCTTAGACCAAGTCTTGGGAAGGAAAACATGATTGCACAAGCTCTTTCTCAGAAGAAATTGAACATGAAGGATAAGACGCCAGATAATTAACCCGTGGTGGGGTAGAGTCTACACGAACACTGGGAGCATGTAAACGGGTAGTCTTAAATAATGTTGAATTAGGATGGTGATTATCATATGCCAGGTGATCAATAATGACAATGATTTCATTGTGAGGGAAATGCATCACAAGGAAGAGAATAGACACCACAAAATTCATAGAATATACATAATCATGCTCGAGAAGCATATTGAAATCTAATGGGCCTTGAACCACTACAACATCGACAAGGACAATCTTCCCACCTAACGAGATAGGTAACTGAGAAAGATCCCCTAAATATTTACAGGGACATATCTCAAAAGCCAACAACTCATGTGAAGCAGATACAAGCTTGGGAGATCCCAAGACTTTCCAAATGAGGAGGATAAAATACTTATAGAGGCTCCTTCATCCACAATACATCGATAATTTTTTGTTGAATTAACTTCAAACCTTATTTGAAAAGGTGCAGAAAAAGGAAGATGAGGCTCAAAAAGATCATTCCAATCAAAGGAAACCATTCTAGGTTTTGGAGGGGATGTGCTCGGAACGAGCGAAATTCCCCCTTGTTCTGAAAGTAATGAACTGGAAATGATAAAAACATAGTCGGTAGACACATCACTCCCCAATAGAAGAGTGGGATCAACTAAAGATTGCATTGTTGTGACCACTTTCTCAACCAATGGTTGAATAGGCTGTGAGACTACAAGGTCTAAAGGCACCTCACCCCTCAAAAGAGAAGAGGGAGTAACGAATGACTACATTGGCATGACAACTTTCTCAACCAATGGCTGAATAGGTTGTGAGAATACAAGGTCTAAAGCCACCTCACCCGCCAAAAGAGGAGTGCGATCAACCGATGACTGCATCAGCGTGACCACTTTCTTAACCAATGGCTGAATTGACTGTGTGGAAACCTCATAATACTTAGAATTAGAAGAGCTTCCATACAGGGACCACAATCTTTGTACCCCTTGAATGTTAGGGCACAAATGAGTAAGGTGATATCCCTTGCAAATATTACAAGGGAACTTAGGCTTACGTCCTATCTGTTTAGGTTTCTCAACAAAATAAACTCCCCCAGCATGACTAGAAGTGGTTGGTTGCACATATCTAGCATGACTTGTAAAGGTTGGCGATGGGTCGATAATATGACTTGTAGAGGCTACAGACCTATTTCCAGCATGACTAGCTGTGACTTGACTTTTTCCCCCAACATGGCTTGCAGAGGTCGATTGCTTTCCCCCAGCATGACTTGCAGAGGCTGGATGCTGGTCTTCAACATGAGTTGCATAGGTTGAAGAACTATATTCAACATGAATCACAAATGTTGGTGACTTATTCTTCCTATTCTTCCTCTTTCTACTTCATTTAGACTTTCGGTTACTAGAAACTATACTTTCACAAGAGGTGAGATAAGGAGGAGGGGAATAATTTGCTGATGAAAGAACATCAACATGGTTGCCATGACATAACATGCTCAACTAAGAAGCATCAAGAGCATTCTATACATTTGGAATGGTATCCAACCAGACCGATAGTCCCACATTCAACCTAGGAATGTACAAAGTGGTCATCAATGGGACCCAACATTTCCGAAGAAAGGAAAAGCACAAGAATCCATTTGTGAAGGGGTTCCTTAGTTGGTATCATCAGGAACTTTAGCTATGACTAGCTTATGCATAGGTTCTTCCCTTGAGGGATCATTCAAGTTTGTAAAATTCTCACACACTGACTCTGGTGAATCGGTGTTATCTAAACAATGCCTATAAAGAGGTGGCTCCATGTTTCTAAGAGGAAGACCCAAGAAGTCCTCATGCCCAGCAGAGTGGGAGGTCTACCATCTTAGTTCAGAGACCCAAATCCATGAATGAATAACTCACTATGGAAACCTAGGGAGCACAGAGAACACACTAAAAACCTCCTAAAGGCAAATCAAGCAGACCACTATCTAATAGGAAGAACAGTTATGCTAGCCCACACTAGAGAAACTTACTGGTGCAAGTGAAAATCGAACATGGAAGCACCCTTCGAGTATACTATGAAAAGAGTGGCCCGACATCTACCCTAGGTACTACGGTATACACCCGCAGTCACTTGTGTAAGTCCCTATAATAAAGGAAACTAGGTTGCAAACTCGTGAACAATTACTAGGAGGGTACAGTCGACAGTCAGGTGGACCGCAATGAGCAGGGTATAAATCCCGAAACGTATTGAGGGTATCGAAAGAAAGTGTTTTGGAAGATGACTAAGTACCTCAAACAGATTTGAGACA
This sequence comes from Picea mariana, assembly GCA_032191745.1. NCBI lineage: Eukaryota > Viridiplantae > Streptophyta > Pinopsida > Pinales > Pinaceae > Picea > Picea mariana. The sequence goes on along the minus strand of JASDQU010371184.1, from coordinate 53,780 downwards.
CACAAATCTCTATGCAAATGTGATCAACGAAATCCCAAGACAAGTCCTCTATATGTGTTCCCTGCTACGCTTGGTCCAACTTTGGAGGGGTTATCTCCGCTACCTTTCCACACGTGACCTCGTGTTTATCCCCTATGATAGAGAGGGATCCCAGATAAGTTCCATGTTACTAGACTTCTACACTCCCTAGCACATAATCATATGTTTGTTTTATAGCCTTGAATATTTTCCTCTCCAACCTAAATCAAGGCTCTATCCTAATCTAGTTGATGGACCCTACAAACAAGAAGTCTGATTAATTTTAATTAGCGTTCTTTTTTAATGGATTGATTTACTCAAAAAGGGTGCAGTAGTGCAACTGATGTTGTTAAGACTCTTGCAAAAAAAAGAAACTTATAAGAACGCTAGAAAAGGAATGATTATCTTTCTTATTTTCTTTTTAAATGTTTTAAAATTAGAAGAAAACACAATGCTAGGCTAATTTCTTTTTCTTTTTCAAATGACAATTCAAAGTAGATGCCAAAAAATAAAGTGACCTAACAAGCTAACCTTTTAATATTTTCTTCCAATCAAAGAAGAAATAACAAAAGATTATAAAATAAACTTTTTTTTATATTTTCTTTCAAAATGCAACTCATTTTTCTTAAACTTTCAAGCTAAAAATAAGTTAAAAAGGCTACAAAACAAAAGATTTTTTTTTTTTTAAAAGACAAGAAAACTAACGTCAAACCTAGGCCAAAGACTGTAAAAACAAAGACTAGGACTAAATCAAGAAAACCCCTGAGAAATATGGTTTCATTCAGGGAAGAGGATGACTTCCTCTTCTTTAAAAAGTAATTTTCCTGAATAGGCACGCAACTGATATGTCAACAGCCTACGTATGTATGTGGGTTGTCCAAATATAGGGCACATATGTACACGGGTAGACCCACTGTAGGCCACGTACACCTATGTGACTCCTCTAAAAAAAGAAGAAAAAATAACAGTCAAGCACAAGCAGGGAGTACTGGTATGGAAGACCAGAATCCATTAAATACATAAAGACTTACTTAAATGCAAGAAACAGTAAACAAAATGACTCAAAACACCCAAAACGATCCCCTAAAAACCCTAGAGGTTTCCCAGTACAGTCGTGAATTCTTCTATTAGCAACAAAACCCCCATACAGACTACACCAGGTTCCTAACCATCTAAAGTCTCCTACTTTTAACAACTATCCTAACATTACCTCACAATCATACATAAAAAACATAATATAGGGATCTGGTAAGCCTTCCTTAAACTCTGGGTCCGATGTCAATCCCTTTGTGCTCAGTTGTTTCTCGAGTGAAGATCTCCTCCCAAGGACAACCCGCATTCACAAAAATACAAACAAGAAACTACAAGCATGCATTCTATATATGGATTAGTGGGTTAGATATCATAACAAAACAATGAAAATAAATCATGAAGATTGAATACATCATTTGGCGGGATAGAAAAATTATTTCTTTATATTAATCTCACAAAGTCACTTACAACATGAGACCGAAAACTACTCCTCGAACTTAGTCCTGGGATCCTCTTCACTATGCACCAACTGCTTCCATGTATCCTTCTCCTCTTCAGTTCTCTCTAGGGAAATGGCATGGGTTTTCAATGGAGAAAAAAGGGGCTGGAAAAGGAATTTTGGCTCAAACTCACAATGTGGTTGGAAAATATTGACGCAAAGGGGGAATATTGAAATGGGCGGAGTTTCTTTGCTCTTGTTTTTTTTCTCTCCTTTGGAATGGGACCCCAACACCTTATTTTATAGGCAAGAATATATCTATCTAGTTGGGTGACTGGCTATGGGAGGTCAAATGGTTAGGTAATGACCCAAAAACCCGTATCCCTTTTCAATTTTCATTTTTCGCACTTTTTGTGAGTGTACGGGGGCTGTAGTGGTGCAACACACATGTGTATGCAAGTAGTATCAGTGTAGGGCATGCACACCTTCAAAATAATGGTTTTTTAGAAGAGTTGTTTAGTTATGGCTTGGAAAAGTTAGCAAGTAAGATGGCCTGATGCCAAGTATGCATGTCTGGTGCAATTTAGGGTTATAACAATGTCCAAAATTATTGCATGCATAACATAAACCAAAAAATATAGTTTGATACTTGGGATTTTAATATCTTCTGAAAGGAGTTTCTCTTCAAAATACATCTTCTTCCTGAGACCTATCTGTCGATCAATAATTCTAAAATTTGAATCTTCTCGGTGGAGGAGTGTCCCTGTAATCTTCTTTGTAGGTCTTCCTATCCCCTTTGATTGTTTCTACATAGATTTTTGTATATGTTTCTTGTTTTGTTGTTTTGGAAATTGATCCCTTTTCTATCTAATTGTATCCAAGTCCGGTCTTGTCATGATGAGGCTTTTGATTGTTGATAATGTCATCCAAAAATTTTGAGTTGTTCTGCATAATTTTCTTTTGAAGATCCTTTCTTAATGTGGCAATCTATGCTTCCAAATTTTTAATGATCATGTCTCTTTCTTCTAGTTGTTCTTTGAGTGCTTCTTCAATGATTTTATCTTCTTGTATTTGAACCTTCAAATTTGTGATCATTTGTTCTAGTTCCTGAGTGTCTTCTTTCTTTCTAGTTCAACTTGTAGATTCTTGTTTTTCTTCTTTTCTCTTCTTATAATTTCTGTGGAAGTCAACAATTCTTCTGAATAGTTAACTTATGCCTCTACATATTCTTCTTCGATGTATTATTTATTAGAGTATTATACTTCCATGAATATAACTCTTTTTGTCTCACTGTCACTGAATTCATCTTCATCCGATGAGGAGATGTCTTCTTTGGTGCTAAATATTTTCTTGAAATCTTTCTTTATGTTTTTTTTTTTGTTTATATGTTTGTTTTCTATTTGAGTAATCTTCATCATTCCCCTTATTTTTTCTTATGAGGAAATTTGTTAGAAAAAAGACCAATACGATCACAATTAAAACAAATCAATGGAATCTTACTTTTATATCTATTGTTGGTTCCCTTGTTCAATCTTCTCACAAAGTTGGTCACTTCGTCATCATATTCTGAGATGTCATTGTTGTTGTTATGTTATTTTTCCTTTTGTTTTCCCTTTTTATTTTACCTTTTGGATTCTTTGAAAGATGCTTCTCTTATATCTAGATTTTCCTGTTTAGTTCTCATTTCATATGATGTGAAGATTCCATGTAGTTTGTCCATGCTTATTGAGTCTAGATCTTATCTTTCTTATACTGATGATATCTTAGGATCAAATCTCATAGGAAGAGATCTTAGTAAATTTTGAACAATTATAGACTCTTTAATTTCCTCTCCCAATCCTATGATTTCATTTACTATTTCATCGAGTCGTAAGAATTAAGCAGAAATATTCTCCTCTTCCTTCATCTTTAGTTGTTCGAAGTGACCTCTATAATTTTTAATCTTTGTTGCTTTGATTTTTGAATCTCCTTCATAAATATTTTGAAGCTTGTCCCAAATCTCATTAGCAGATTTAAAATGTATAACTTTGGTGTATACCGATTCAAAAATACCATTCAGAAATGCATTTGTGGATTTGGAATTATTTTGACCAAGTTTAATTGCTCTTTCATTTGTTAGTGGAACCATTGGCTCTTTGTATCCATATATAACTGATTTCCAAATTTCAAATCCCTGCGCATGTATATATTTTTTCATCCTTCTACTCCAAAATGCATACTTTTGTCCATCAAACAGTGGTATTCCATTTTTATACATGTTGTTTCTCTCCATGATCTACCTTTCAGTGATTAAACTAATTTATGAAGAAACCTTCTCTGAAACCAATTGTTGGATTATTGAGAAGGGAGGTGAATCAATAGTAGAGAAATTTAATCCTTTTTCACCATAAAATGAAAGTGTTATATAAATGTAGCATTATCATACAATAGTTGTAGAGTAAATAAAAAATGAACAAATGAGCAATCATACACATACACAGTACACCAGTGTTTTACGTGGAAACCCAAAGTGGGAGAAAACCACATAATCATTTTTCTTATATGTCTTTAAAAATTGCATTCATTGGAAGTACCAACTTCCTTTGTTTTCCATCTGTAACTGGAAGGAGGCTCCAACCCCCTAGTTTCTCAGGATACAACCCAAGGGAAGCTCTAACTCCCCAATTCTCTGGCTACAACCAAAAGGAGGCTACAACGCCCTATGTTCTCTGGCTACAATCGGAAGGTGTCTACAACCACCTGTTCTTTCCCCATCCAACTGCCATGAAATATAAGTGCCAAATGTAGAAACTAAATATGTCACTGAGAAACTTGTCACTGTATACTTATCAACTAATCTGATCTAATCACATATACCTCAAACACTATACCACAATTGTGTACCTCAAACCATGTTCTAGAACATCATTGTTATACAACCTCTATCTGTACCAATAAATTTAGAAACATGCCTCAACCAAAATCCCTCAAACATGAACCAATACTAAACTTCATTAGATCTACCTCATATCAACTCTACATCATGCCATAAACTCCCAAGAGGGAATCCAACATATTTACAAGGAAAACCCTCAACTTGTTTCATAAATTCAACACTACACATATGAAAACCACACCCTTTTGTTTCTTCTTGTAGTGTTCTTTTGCTGCGAATCAACTGTCGTGATTTTTTTTCCGCACTTTTGCTACTGTGGTTTTTCTGCCTCACTTTTCCTATTTCTCTTTTCCTGCTATGATTTTTCTGCTGCACTTTTTCTACTGTACTTTTCCTTCCACACTTTTTATTCCATAGTTTTCATGTCGCACTTTTTCTGCCACACTTTACTTACCGCACTTTTTTTGCGACACCTTTTCATGCTGCACTTTTTCTTCCATAGTTCTCCTTCCCCATTTTTTTTCTTTACTTTTTCTCTATCGATAATACCTGCCCAAATAACCTTTGACAAAAATATATATTCAAGTGTGTTTTGAAGGAGAGATGGTTGCCTCTTATTTATACTTTTATGTAGCTTCCTCATGGTGTTACCTTCTAACCATCTTAACCCACTTTTCTTATTTTAGGGTTAACCCACTTATAACCACTTGTTCACTTAACTTAACCACTTTCCATAATTAGTAAGTTCTCCATTAACTTTAATAATTAAATAATTTATTTCACATCCTCTTTGACTTATAGTACACTCATCACTTCACTTTTTTATTTAAATAATTTCTTCTTTGCAAACACTTTGACTACTTTGACCTTTTGGGGCTTGTAGATGACTCATGAGGGTTCTGCAACTTCACATGGCCATAACTCTCTAACCGTGAGGAGTTATGTGACATTCCATATACCACCAAAAATGTCATGAAATGTATAATCCATCTATAATTGTGTTACCTACAAATATGTACAATCTCATACTATTATCCATTAAACAAACTTGGTTCCATTACCCAAACCTTTCTGCTACTAGAATTAACTACCATACTTTCTTCAAAGGATGACATCAATGACAACCAACCCAATTAATCAACAATCTACCAAAAGATATAATTAATTTCATCATCCAAATATGATTTGTAACTCTGTAATAGACCTGGTGTATATGATCACATACCTGCAAACCTTCCTTAACTTTAACAAAAAGAGACTAGCATTTTATCAAACTTTACTTTAGTCTCACATGACTAATTTTGGATTACTCAACAACCCTAACTTGAAATAAACATAACATATACCTTTAATGAATAAAGATATGAAAATGGTACACAATGTTCTCCAGTGTCTTCTATGCAATTCCTCCATATTTCACTACTTGGAACCTCTCAGAAAAGGCGTTATAGCAAAAATGGCATACCTTGTTGAATTCTGGTTTATTCTAGAGATCGAACTTGTAGAGAATGCCCCACACAAAATATTTTCTGTATAGATCTGAAAATCATACACAACATACCACAGAATGTACTCTAACCAATACATTTTTTCTTATTGAATTTGGATCTATTATGAAGAATTTATGGCTTTTTTACCCGAAACACCTATTTTAGGCTAGTCTAAGGACTAGCCACAAACCCTAATTTCCACGAAGTGTAATGCCAAATATAAAACAAACCACAAGATAATATTTTTATCACAACTACTTGGATATGGTTCCTCAACCGACTCCCAATTTCACGGCCTGAATCATTCTAGAAATTTTTTTATTGTGAAAATGGAAAGATGACCTATAAATAACATACCTTAGAAAGTATCATCGAAAGAATTTATCCTCCCTTGAATTTCAGGCTTCTTTACTTCACCTTCCCTCTAAAATTATTCTTATATATTCTTTGGTTACCTCAGTCACTTGTAGATATTTTTGAAAATGTTTCTTCCATGATTCCCCAATAGTTTATCCAAGACCTGACATCTTTATGCCATCCTCGCTTGAGTCGATGGTGGTTATGAATTGATTTTGAAGAAATTTTAGGAAGTCTCTTGTCTTACATGTTGTTTAACTTATTCTTATACATTAGGTATATTTTCATATCCATGCTCTCAATGGGGGAGAGGCTTGTTTCGAAGAGGAGGACGGGATAGGGCGTATTTCCTTTAATTTAGATATTATAGGTTATAAATCTCTTTTGTATTTTCTCTATATTTATCCAGGATTCACGAGAGATAGTATAGCCCCAGACTTCACATTCATAAAGAATAAAATATTTTATATTGATAAAAAAATGTTAGTGTGTGTAATGCAGAGGCACAAAATGAAGAAGCTCGATAATATTCTTTGTGACCTAAGTGCAGAAGCGCATAAAAGATTGATGGAAAAATTGCAAATGAATGAATTAGGTGAATAAAAAAATACTATTCAATATGAGTTATTTTTTGAATTTTCATTAACAATATACTTAAGAATCTTATATAACATGTTTCAAACAATCTATTAATTCACATATGTTTAATGTTCTACAGGGACCAACAACGAAGGAACAAAATGTCATGCTAGGAAAATAAAAATTATAGAAGATGTAAATGATGATGAACTCATCCTCTGGTCATGTGGAGTGGTGTTGAAGGTTAATGAAAGGGGGATTTTTTTTTACAAAACTATGAGGGATATAGTGGAATGAATGTATAGACGTACTTTCCACTTAGAATACATAAATCAATCTAATGATTCCATAAACCAGGTTATATCTAAACTAGAGGAAGTGTTTCTAGATCAATGGTTGATGAGACCTATAATACTTGCAATAGAAGAAATATACAACAACAAACAATAATCATTCAAAAAGTGAGATTCCAAAAAATGTTTTTCTAGACTATGTATATAGTACTACAAAGCATTCCTTTATTAATATCAATTTTGTTATATTTAGTTTTCATAAATAAATATAAAAATAGTTTATTCTCATGTTACTTTTTTCAGGGAGATTTTGAAAATCCCAAATGATCAATGAGTTGATATATGAAATATGCCAGTAGGAATGCCCAAAAACATGTACAAGGAGATGGTAAAAGAAGTGGACAGAACTGCATGACAGGAGGATCCATATCAAAAACAATGTGCTTCAAATGTATGAAATCATTGATTTTTTCTATTAGGTACATATAAATAAATAATTTAGCATTAAATATTATTTTTCAAGTATTTACTTGCAGAAAATAAAACAAAATGGAACCCATTCATCACATAAACCAGGACGACAAGGAAGAAAAGGGTCGATACCAAAGTTTGTGAATAATTTTTATTTCCTTATAACAACTTAAGATTTCATTTTTGTATATTTTAAGTTATTTTGTAGCAACCATCCTTGAATGTATTCAAACAAGTTCTAGCATACAAACAAGAGTCATCAGAAGAATTGATTGGCATTGGGTTAAGTATGGGTTGTGAGTATATGTTGGCATTTCAAAAATTAATTGTGGAATTTGTAAGTTTCTAGGTTGATTTAATTATATCATTTTATAATTAATGTAACAAAAAAATTACTTTATATTAAATCTATTATTTATTATGGGGTATAAAACTTGTAGGAAACAAAGTATGGAAATGTGATACAAAAGGGTTGTTGACAAATGGAATGAGATTTGGTTTTGAAAGAATGTGTATCATTCAAGACTCAATTCTTTCTATGGTACATCTCTTTTAAATTTACACTCATGTATATTATTTATTTCAATTTTTACTATTCTCACCAATGTAGATACACTCATTACACTTTATTTCTGTTTTTGTACATGGAATTTGAAGAAGAGGAAAACAATCGAGACAATCAACAAAAAAATTGTCCAAATAACCCAAGTCATGGAACTAGCTCGAGAACTGACAACAGTTCCAACAAATAATGATGATAAATATACTTGTATATCTATGCAAGATGTTATATTTTTTCTAATAATTTTCTGTGAAAATAAGATATTTTGTTTAATGTAATGGGCATAGTGTGTCAATTGAAAGACAACGGGTTACCAATAAGTGTCCCATTTTTTATGACAAATAGTCTTTTATTCATATAAAATAAAATACATTTTATTTTATTCCATTGTGTTGTCGAATGTCGTTGTGAAATGTTACACCACTGATTAAATATATGGATGATTAAATATTATAATGAAGAGATGAAAAATATGGTGATATCAAAAATTAATCCAAACATTACATCCAAATAAACTACTCAAAATTTAATTTATATGAATATTATTATAATATATATCTCAATTTTGTTATGAACAATGGAATTAAAAAATAACGATAATTGCACTGTCACACGTCGATGTTTCTAAAAACAGAAAATGAACACGGGTGCGTTTAATGCTAAAAATAACTAGAGTTGTAATAATGTGCATCTATGTTGTAATACAATGAACCAAGATAAATCATAATACTATTTTAACAACAACCATTATAATACTAAAAATTGGCCTTCTGGTGCATTTAATTAAAACAACACATCGATACTTTTGTATCAAAATTTAGCATCGGGACATTCTAAATGTCATGCACCGCTTAGGTTTTTCTTGTAATGCAATAGTGCATGCTATCATATATTTGACCGGCGCATTGTTATTATTAAATAACATATGTGTTATTATTTATAGGAGAACCAATGCCCCAATATTGTTTTGACTGCCCCAATGCTTTCACTGAAATCTAAGCACTGGTGCTTTAAGTTTGAGAAGGCATCGGTGTGTATACACCATGAATAACATCACCTATAAAAACATCCTCTAAAACCTATGGCCACTCATATTGTTTTAGTTATAATGAAGTTTCATTATAATCTATGCAAAAACATTCGCTACCAAAAATGAATATTTGAGCGAAGGTTTTTTTTCCAATTTTTTCCAATTTTGTAACACTAAAAACCTTCTCTACAAGGCATTTTCCTTGCAGTGATGATAAATTTCTTATTCAAGGTATTTTTAATTGTTATAGAGGAATTTTCAATATCTACTTGGATTTCGATTCGCAAAGGCGAGCTTAAAAGGAAAAAAATAGTTGTGAAATATTTCAAGTAAAAATATAAAAATAAAGAAGTATTGAAGTCATAATTGCATATCACTCTCTTAAGGGAACACATAAATCATCTAACTATTTAAAAAATGTAAAGAAAAATATTTTGCAATAATATAATAGCTTGTACCTCATGAATTCATTGTAACATTCACTAGTATTAAAAATTGTTTGGCACCATTCTACGATGGATTAAAAGGAACTAGAAACATGTCAATAGATACACATGGAAAAAAAATTGTTATAGGAACTATAAACTCATTGATTAGAGAGCATATTATAATTTGTAGTTACTATTATAGACATTGGATGGAATCTTTTCAAAGATTGATTTCAAAAAATACTCAAGTATTCATAGACGTTTTAGACTTCTTCTTCATCAAAAAATTCCAAAGTGAAGGAAATGAACATGAACACACCTTCTTTGTATCAATTATGATCCTATTTACAAACAAGATTCAACGATGATCCTATTTACACGCCATCACACCAAACAATATAAGAATCATTGACAATCAAACTATAGATTTAACTTCCCTTTTCGTCCAATGGATAAAACTGTCATTTTTCATCCATTAGAAAAATATAGGAACACTAGAAATGATAAACCACAAGACTTTTTTCATCTTCTATAAAAATGTAGCTATGATAAAGAGACACCTTTCAATGTGTGATTCTCTAATCTCAATGTAACTATATGTGAATACATATTTCTCTTATGATATTCTCTTTTACTCTTTTCCTTGTTTTTGAAAAGGAATCAATTAGGAATATGTACCAATGCATTTGAAAAAAACATTCATATACTATGGCATGCACACATAGATGCGGAGTTTATCTTGGATGCATTTCTTTTACTGACAAGTATGTTTCTATATGACATGATCTTGATAATGTTTTCCTAGAAGAATATGTTTTATGTTTCATGGTAACTTGGCTAAATTTAAAATAATAATAAAATAGATCATCAATGTATCATATGTTACATTCAATACAACAAGCAAAAAGACCTTAATATTTTTTTGAAAAAAAAATGTTGTATGGAATAAATTGAAAATAATAATAAAATGATGAGTAGTGACATTAGGTGGTATGGGGGAGAGAAATGGCATGAGGAGTAGGTGAGGTTTCTAGTGTTTGGCATGAAAACATAGGTTCTAAGGAGCTAGAGAGAAGTGCGTGGAGGGTCAGAGAATAAGAGCAACATGATCAGTGCAGATATGGAAGGGACAAGACAAGAGGTAGTGGAGCCACATTTTGGGAACCAAAGTATGGATGCAGCGATGAAGGAACAAAACCAAGGGGATGAAAATAAGTAATTTAAGGAAGAAGTTTCATGGGGACCCATTCTGACTAGCAAGGATGTGGGATGGGATGGGGGGGGGGGATATTCTAGAGCAACATGGCTCGAAAGTGGGTTCAAATAAAAATTAATAAGAGAAGCTAAAGAATGGATGCTTGGAAAAAATGGAGGAAAACCCAAGGTACAAATCTACCTCCTTGCATATTCGTGAGTACATACATCACATGAGGGAGCATGTGCTTATCAGGAATTTCATGGGGATTTGGCCCTCAGAGAAAGAACTCATGCTTTTGGTTCAGACAATATGGAAAGTCAAAGGAAACATATACGTCAAACTGGGATTGAAGGGTTTTGTTACAGTAATTTTCTCATGCTCTACAAAGAGGAGTAGAATATTTTATGAAAGACCATAATTTTTTAACTCCGTAGGATTGCATCTAAGATATTGGATGGAAAGGTTCTCTCCATAGAAGTAGATATTCACCTCGAGCCTTGTTTTTATTAGACTATACTGACTACCTCAAGAATTCTGGCACCCGAAAACCTTGGAGGGAATAGTAGATAGGCTAGGCTCCCTTATAAATCTTTCAAAGATAACTAAAGTAGGAAAGTACATATCCTATACCAGAATATTTGTGTACATGAATGTGGTAGGAGCCTTTCCAGAATCGATAGTGATATCCTTTCAAGATCAAGACTAGATTTGATACATAGACTATGAACATATCCTATTCATATGTATGTAGTGTCATTAACATGACCACCTATTCCGGGACTGTCCTCATAACAAAAACACAAGACCTAATAGAGGGAAAGAAGAAAAATATGCGGAGGGATTCATTAATATCCCCAACAAAAGAAAGTTCATGAAGAAAGGATCACACCAAATTGAGGAAACCTCCAACAAGAGCTCCAATAGCTTCTAGGCATTAGAAATGGAATAACAAACTACAAAATGGGAAAAAGAACTATAACAAATCCCACCCAACTGAGATTCATAATTCACTTTGGTCGAGGGGAAACCGATGGAGATCCCAAAGAGCTGGAGAAAAAAAAAAAAAAACCACCAACCCTAGTCAGGAAGGGGAAACAATAATGCAGGAGATGGAAGACACAGAGGGATATCAGGAATAAGGGGATGAGGAGGACAAAGCCTAGAATATGGATCTTTAAGAAACAGAGGTAGACATCAAATCCCTTATTAAAGTCTATGGGGAACAAGAAGTGAATATGATGCAAGTAATCCAAGTAAGAGAATTGAATATATAAATAAATAAAGGAAATGGGAAGATAAGTAGCCAAGAGTATCTCACAACCTGGGAGAATAATCTAGGTATCAAGAGAAACCCTCTTAAAAACAAAAAAAAATAGGTGGGGAGGAGAAATGAAGAGTACATAAACCACATAAGAAATTATTACAAGAAATAGGGGTCCTACTGATAGACTCAAGTCAAGTAGTGGGCCTCCCAGAGAAGTACTTCCCCTCTCAGAAAAAATGTTAATAATGAAGGCAATCTCATGGAATATGAGGGGTTAAAGTCACCATCAAAGTAGAGAACTCTGAAAAAGAAGTCAAAAAAAGAGAAAGTAGACTTTATGTTATTACAAGAAACCAAATGTGATATAGAAAAAATGAATAATATAGCCAATAAAGTGTGGAAGAACTGTGGAATGGTTTGTATAAAAGTAGAATGGGTCTCGGGGGGAATAGATACCCTCTAGAACCTAGACAATTAGAAGGTATAACTAGTACTCCATCGTCGGAGAATCCTAGCAATCCATTTGAAATACCTAATATCGGGGGAGAAGGGCTACATTTTAAACGTATATGACCCCTCAAACCAGGATGAAAAAAGATAATTTATAGAATCTTTAGACCAGCTTCAAAAGAAACAATGGATCATAGGGGGAATTTTAACCTCATAAAATCCCTGGAAGAGAAAAAGGGATAGGTAATAAATATGGAATCAAAGAATAAATGGTTCAAAGAAAACATCAAGAAGTAAAAAATGGTGGACCTACCAACCCAAGGAGGCATATTCACCTGGAAAAATCAAAGAAGGGGTCTCAAAAAGGTTATTTCAATATGTTATGTGTATGGTGGCGGAAATTATCCCTTACCAAGGATGAGACCACTAGCCAATCCTAGTAAGCTAGGAGTCCCTTTCTACCCATAGACCAAATCCTTTCAAATTTGAAAATTTTTGGATGCAAAGTCTATACTTTATTCCAATGATGTCTATATGGTCGAACAATCAACCAAAAATCCATGAAACCTAGATGTATAAATTACAACAAAGGATGAAATAAACTAAGGCTTGTATCAAAAAATTGAATAAATAAGTCTTCGGTAACATCCAAGAGGAAAGGAGAAAACTAGAGTGGAAAATGGAGGAAATCTAGCACCAAATAATCCTCCAAGGGATGTCTCAACAACTCCAAAAGGGGGAAGACCTGCTTCAACATGAGATCACAAAAAGATATATTTAGTAAGATATTTTGATTAGGTAGAAATCCAAGGTCCAATGGCTATAGGAAGGGGACAAAAACACCAAATGTTTCCACAACTCCCTCCTCTGGCGAAGAATCCATAATAATATAGCGTAACTGGAAATGGAAGATGGAATGGTGGTGGAAAATAACAAGGACATAAAAACATAGCTAGTGAATCATTACAAGAATTTACTTTTAGAACTAGATGGTGACAAAAGGACAACAACGAGAAAAATCACCAACTAAATCTCCAACCTAATCTATGTAGAGAAAAATAACAGTTTAATTCACCAGGGGACCTTTGAAGAAGTAGAAGAGGTGGTTATGGCTTTGCGAGTAGGCAAGGTTCCAGGACCAAATGGGTTCACCTCATACTTCTACAAGTCTTGGTGGACTATCATAGGTCGCAACGTGTGGAAGGTTCCGCAAGAATCAAGGAATTCTCGCTCAGTCCTACAAGCGTTTAACACTAACTTCTTGACATTAATCCCAAAGTAAATCGAGTATCAAACGATAGATAAGTATCATTTGATTTATATTTTCAATGTAATATAAAATATTATCACAAAATTCATAGCAAAATAACTAAAACTTATCCTTCAATAAATAATTTCACGGTATTAGGGAGGATTTGTGGAGGACAGAAAAATCCTATATGGTATAATAGTGTCCCATGAAGCCATTAAGTCGCTTAAGAAAATGTAACGAACCGCCTCGTTACGAAGACCATTCTAGTATACAGGTGCAAAAAAAATAAAAATTTCTCCCCCTTTTTTTTTTCTTTTTCTTTTTGTGTTAAGGTGTGTGCGCGCATGTAGAAGTATCAACACACTTGACTCTATGTCGCCCCTTGACATCCAACAAGACACGAACACAATGTTCATCGCAAGAATACAAAAGCATACGACGAGTATTTGCAAAAAAATAAGACCATAGGAAAGGTGCACAACGCAAAAATTTAGCAACGAAAGTAAAACTGACCGCTATTTACGACTGACCTCCCGCCCGTCCTACCCTGCAGGGTTAGGAACTCCAAGACACATAAGCAATGCTCAAGCCCGGTTTCCCATCATCTTTAACCATTTAAGGTCTCAGGGTTGGCGACTGTTCTCAGGAACATGGAGGTGTCTATATCCCGCCCAACACAACAGACCAAGTAACCAATTGACCACAATCAAGTACCACAAATAAGAAGAACAACTTGCGCCCCTTACGGAAGGCATGTGACAAGGACTCTGACATCAACCCAACCCTCAATAGGATGAGACATTGTCCACCACTCGACTAACATTAACATTCTGATGGCGGGCCATAATCATTTGCCGAATACAACCTAAAGTTAGTATGGTAATCATTTAAGATCTCAAATAAGTCAACATGTACACTAAATTTAGCATTCTGAATCGATCTATATTAAGGGTTTAACCATTTAAAAGCTAGATTCCACGTCATATGGAATTAAACAACCCATCTTGATGATTGCATAAAAATAATAAATCCCTTATTTAAATGAACAACTAAAGGCATAACCTTTTTCCTTAACGATCAATAGAAGAATAACAACCCATATTAATGATTAAAGGGAAGATAATATTGCTTTACATGAACTATTAAAATGCAGGACAATTTCTTCCATTAAATTTCATTATACTCCAAAGAAAGAGGATTCATACAACCACGCTACCTTTCATTCATTATGATACAAGGAAAGACCTTACAATGACATACTATGCTAGTATTACAATAACATTCCTTGCGTTATATTACAATGATATAATAATGACATTATAATAACCTTACTTTATATTTGTTCAATTACCTTACTAATCTACCTCTACTATCCAAACATAACCGTCTCCCTCCCTAGMTGAAACTTTGACGAATTCCATCTTTATTGAATAATAATAATAATGAAGGAAAGAAAAAACCAAATAGTTACATTCCATTCTTCCTTACTTCTTTTCTTAATTTAATTAAAGGGATAAAAGAATTAATAGAAGGAGATAAAAATAATAACGAAATGAATTCCTTCCTTAAATTTTCTTAGTTTAATTAAAGAAATAACAGAAATGAAAAAGGGAAATAATAATATTTAAAGGAAATAAATTCTTCCTCAATTTAAAAGGCAGGACTTTTTGGGCGCAAGGGTTGGTCATTAATACAAAGCTGCACATGGGTCGGACAAAATGTAAAGTAATTTCTGGCTGGAGGACAAGGGCATGGTTACATGGTACTCCAGAATCTAAGTCAAGATAAACCAAGAAGTCATGGGTTAAGTTAACACGGTCTCTATTCTTACTCCCTTTAACATTCAATGCCACCCCAACCTCAAAGGGCATTCCCTACAGGATAATCGTAACCCTTCTGCCACTGGATCGTGATCCACGTGAGAGAGAGGGGTTGAGTTAGCGAAACTGCTGCAATTAAATCCTCAATACTACCCTGAGGATGCGCTGACATGATCTAACCCGGTCACTGTGGACCTCTCAATAATAAAATATTATTTCATTGCCAACAAAACGCAGTGGTTAACGTAGCCCGACACGCAGCCATTCGCATTGACATTTAATAATGTGCAAACCAACAACGCAGCAAGTCCAGCATTAATAACACAACTGTTACAGTATTGCAGTTATCAAAACTATAATTATCAATTGATCAACAACTAATTTAACAACATGAGTCCGCTAAATATAAGGCAGATGAATAATAAAATTGGTGACTGAGGATCATGAAGGTTCTCGCCAGGGGTGAGGCGCTCAGAACGGTCAATAAATAGTGAAACGCAGACCCAAAAGTAAAAATCATCAACAGCCATCCATAATAGTAAAAAGCATTAGTAAACGCATAAAGGATAGTAAAACGCAACAGAAAAAGGCTCAAAACAGGCATAAAAATAGTAACCACGCCGACCCCTCCCCAAATGGAAATCGCACTGTAACTGTGCCCAAAATCGAGGAACACAGACCCCAGAATAAAGCAAATGTAAAAGAGACTTGTTCTGGAAGAGAATCGCAGACTCCCAATCAAATAAAAAAAATGGAAAGTAAAGAGAAATGCAGACCAATCGGGCCACATGCGTTCGGCTGGTAAATGCAGATCAACGCCCACAGTCGCAGACTGAAGGCAACCATTAACCATGAAATTTCGGTCATTAACACAGCAATATACCCACATGATTTCGGCAACAACTCATCAACATACGTACGAAATGGTAGTAGTCAAGGGAGCGAAAGGTCCCAACGAAAAGGAATGGCATTATCCTCCATGAAAATTTACAGCAGTGATAATAACGAAAAGTCGACGATATTAAACCTTCCTGAATATTAAGCAGAACAATAGTATTCGAGTGGCTAGATTACCAATAGCAACACATTTCAGGCGGAACGCCGACTATATTGAGGACAATTTCGGTCCCTTCCCAGAATACAACAATGTCCATCCCAACTAATTTCCAACATGCAAGGGTCACTAATAAGGACACATTTTTCGGAATACAATGGTAGCATACACAGACCTTTCCAGAATACCAAACGATTTCCCATTTCAGATAAATGCCAGGATGCAAGGATAAATAATGCAGACAAATTTGGTAAGCAAAAGGCAGCAATATCAGATCATTCCCCAATACCACAATGGTAGTTTTGGATAATTTCCAGAGAACAATTGTAACTAAAACAAACAATTTTCGGCATACAAGACAGCGAAATCAGAACATCTATCCCAATAAAAGGTTTCCCGAACAATAATGTTGTAGCATACAAGACGAACCACACCAGCTGAAACAACATCCTACAACAAT
>JASDQU010371184.1:0-36148 GCA_032191745.1 Picea mariana | reverse complement strand
ATGGGCTATGAAATAGCCAAGGGATAATGATGATGAAAGTGGATATCAGGACCACTAACCGAGAAACATTATGGTATGAATATTGTATGTGAAATTATATTGGTTTAGATGCATTGCTATGATATGTTGACCAGTGCAGGATTTCAGTGAAGAGACTGCACAAAACTGAATAAGCGATGACAAAACCCCCAGCAACATGGTGCCACTGTGTATTCCATTGTAGGGTGTGGACCCTAGTACCGTTAGGAGGGGTGGAGGCATTTCCCACCGTGTATCCTCCATTCTAGGGTGTGGAACCTAGTCCTGTTAGGAGGGGTGGAGGCATTTCCCACCGTGTATCCTCCAAAACCTAAAGTCATGGGAGGACGGTGTTAGCTTACGCTCCCCTAGACATGTGATGATGACTGTCAGTTGCCTGCTGGGGAAGCTTGGTCGAGATAGTGTCACTTCTGCTTACAGGTTCTATTTGGAGTTAGGTCAATATAGTTGACGCTCCAAGATAGTTCAGCAGAGGAAGGATAGGAATGGAGATGGAAGTAGGTTAGGGAGGAAGGATGAGTAGAAATAGTTGAGACAGAATGGAGATTTTTCTGATGGTGGAATTTAATATTTTCCCTTCAAAAAAAAAAAGAGAAATGTGTATATATGAATATTCATAATTACGTAACTAAACCACAATTGTATAAATAAAATTGTTGAACCGGATAATAGCAATTATAGAATTTCTCAAACAACTGATTGGTTTGTTGTCTTTTATAAAAGACTAGTCTTGCTGACTGGATTGGAAGCATACATAAATTACTAAGGGGTGATAGTTATTGATTATTAGTACGTGCACAAGACTTGTATGTACTAGCTACACATGCATTTCTTGTACATCTACACTAGTATGTATGAGTTTTCTTAACTTACTTACTGATAGTGTCGATTAATTGTTATGAATGTGTGAACCATGTTTCTTTTCCTTTGTACCATAAGATACCTTAACTTCGGGATGAAGTTTCCTGAAGGGTGGGTGTATGTAATGACCCTGCTTAAATAGATATATAGGATTATTAATTATAATTAATTTAATAATCTAACTGTCCTAAAAGTTAGCTAAACAATAATTATTTCTTAAATAATATTAACTAAATAATTATTATTAATTACTTGTTCATGTCTGTCAAGGATTAATTAATTATTAATTGACTCATTAATTAATTTAGTAAATAATTAAAGGGGTTAATAAGTTTAATTTGTTAAAGACTTACGTATACGGGAGGGGATAAGACATTATATATAAGATAAGATAATAAATACAAAGGGATAAGATATTAAATAAATGGATAAGGAAATTAATGAAAGGGGGAGAGTCAGTGAAGGGGGAATATGACGGGGAGAGTCTTAGGGTGAAGGGGGCATTCTTTTCGGGGAGGAAGCATTCTTTTGGGAGGAGGATTTTTGGTGAGGGAATTTGGGGTGGAGATGGATGGTGTGAGGAGTTTGGCTTTGTGGGCTTTCGGTGAATCAGAGGTAGGGGCACCGGTTTGCTGGGGGTTTTGGGCACGGGAGCCAGGATATCCATATGGTATCCTGGAGCTAGGAAGTTATCCTAGTTGGCAGGGTGGAAACACGGTTTGGGTAGAGTTGATCTGTGGCTTCAAGCTGGGCAAGGCAGCAGCAGGAACAAAAAGACAAGCAGAGGGTTAGCATCAGACCAAGGTATGTTAATTTATGTATTTGTTTCATTCTGTCATGAAATTATTATTCATTGATTGATAAATTTAAGTTACTTAAGTTACTGTTATGAAGATTATTATTCTTTTATGAAGTTACTGTTTCAGTTTATGGAATAAATTGATGTTTAAATTAATACGGTTTCTACACATATTATGGCCGAGATACATTACAAATCTTCACCAACGTATGAAGCGAGTTATCCCAGAGACCAGAGTTCAGGAGCTGCCATCTACAAAATAAAAATTTGTCTCACCGAGGCAGGCATACCCATGCTCGGGATGAAATAAAATCATGGATGCCAATCAAATACACTGAAGATCCATGTCATATAACTATATAAAGTGTAGTCGCAAGCAATACACAACGGATCTACATCTCAAAATCAAAATATATACATGTATAGTATTCATCATTAAGAAGCTAATGATGCATGATATCTAGAGATGAGAACTTCAAAGCTCAAGAAACAACTTCAATATCTTCAAAACTCAGATATGAGTGCAATATGAGTGTATGACTTCACTACCCAGAGGTCTTCGATGACTCGTCAGGAATAGAGTAGAGGATCTTGGTGATCATGCAGAGAATATTCATTGATTTTGAACAAGGACTTTATTGGTATTTCATGGTGGTTGGGCATGAAGATAAGAGACAAATTGAAAAAGGGCCAACTTAAGTTTAGTAAAAATTCCCCTGGAGAAAAGCACGACAAAAGATGAGACTCGGGTAGCATGGCATTGACATAAGTTCACGATGCAGGAGGTGAAAAAAATATCTCCATATGTTTGGAAGGATAACCAAACGGAGGAGGACACAACTCTATGTAGCGAGAATAACTTCCTAAGGTCATACTAAATCACAGAGCTTGATGAAAAAATGAAAGGATGTGCTTTTTCCAAGGGCGACTCATTGTGCTGTCAAAAAAAAAGAAAATACTTTTCCCTTCCTCTTTTTGGGTATATTTGATTTGTTTTTTTGTTGTTTTCAATAATTTTGGAAATATTGAAAAAGAATAAAAGAATGCTACGTTACCGAGGAGAAATGAGTGTCACAGACATACTAGTTCCAAGCACAAGGAACACACTGATGCTCAGAGCAAGGAGACATATGTAGGAAAAGGACACCTGGTAAAAATCATCCATGGGTCAAGGTGTCAAGGCACAGAGGCAAAGTGCTACAAGGCTTGTGTATAAGGCATGCTTTAGATGGTTCAGTTCAAAGAAACATGGAGCCAACATTACACCAAAGAAACAGGAATGAAAACACGATTAATAAGACACAATGATAACTTCCTTCGATGTAATTTTAACGATCCCAAAGAAGGTAAGATTGGCGTTTTTTTATTTTTAGAGAGTCTAAAAAAAGTGTAAAAGGAGACTCCACTGGGGTACCTTTTTCGAAGGTAGTCTAGTCGGTTCAAAAAAAGGGGTAAACTAGCACCAAACAAATGTCTATTCAAAACCATTTTAATGAGTGTGACAAAGACAAGATCATTCAGAAATCTTTTCAATTTTAAGGACTCTGAAAAGAGCTTAACTATGGACTCGCTGTCTTTTTCTAGATTTAGTCTCCTTAGCCCGAAAAAGTATAAAATCTACTAAAGAGAACTCGCTTGGCGAGATGAGTATCCCGAGGTGTACCTTTTCCCTCATTGATCTATAGGATGGAAAAAGGGGTAAACTCATGCCAGTAGATGTTTTTCTGAACCAATTAACGAGTGTGAAAGAACAATGTCACTCGACGATATTTTCGCTTTTAATGAGTCTAAAAAGATCTTACCTATGGACTCTCTAGGGGTTCCTTTTTTGTAAATTTAGTTCCTCAGGCCTGAAAAAGGGTTAAACTTATACCTGAGAATACTGTTCTAGCGAACCAAATTTCTTAGAGTATACCTTTGTCTGTACAAATGACCATTCTGATCGAAAAAGGGGTAAACTACCACCGAACAGACATGCCTTTTAATTTGACTTTGATGAGCGTGAAGGAAAACAAGATCGCTCGACAATATTTTCATGTTTAGAGAGTCTGAAAGGGCTTAAAGAAGAATCCAGGGGGCTATGACTCATGTATGAGAATGGTTCAGGTAGAGCCCACTTCCAGACTCATAACAAGAGTCTCTTCGATAGTCAACTTGTAAAGTCTCCCAAAAGGGATGAAAACACAAACCATGGTGCAAGGCTTCCTTCGGTATAGAAACCATAGTCATGGCTTCAAGGATAGCCTCATCTGAAGGAAATTCCAAATCCATGAAATCATGCAAACAAGGGTGGACAATCCCAAAGGGTGAAGTAAACTAACCATATTTGATATGACAGTGGAAGCTTTGGCCAAGACTGGTAGAGTATATCAATGAATAATCACAAGCACAAGGGCTTCAGGATATACAAACAACGAGATCAGACTCAAAAGGAGACTCAAGATCACTTGGACCAAGAGGTGGAAACAAAGGCTCCCATGCCCCCATTGGATAAACAAATGAATAAATTGCTTAGACCAAGTCTTGGGAAGGAAAACATGATTGCACAGGTTCCTGCTGAGAAGAAATTGAACATCAAGGATAAGACGCTAGATAATTAACTCGTGGCGGGGTAGAGTCTACATGAACACTAGGAGCATGTAAACGGGTAGTCTTAAATAACGTTGAATTAGGATGGTGATTATTAGATGCCAACTGATCAATAGTGACAATGATTCCATTGTGAGGGAAACACATCAAAAGGAAGAGCGTAGACACCACAACAATCATAGAATATACATAATCACACCCAAGAAGCATATTGAAATCTAATGGGCCTTGAACCACTATAACATCGACAAGGAAAGTCTTCCCACCTAACGAGATAGGTAACTGAGAAAGATCCCCTAAATATTTACTAGGACATATGTCAAAATCCAACAACTCATGTGAAGCAGATACAAGCTTGGGAGATCCCAAGACTTTCCAAATGGAGGAGGATAAAATACTTGCGGAGGCTCCTTCATCCACAATACATCAATAAATTTTTGTTCAATTAACTTCAACCCTTATTTGAAAAGGTGCAGAAGAAGGAATGTGAGGCTCAACAAGATCATTCCAATCAAAGGAAACCATTATAGGGTTTGGATGGAATGTGCTCGGAACGAGCGAAATTCCCCCTTGTTCTGAAAGTACTGAACTAGAAATGATAAAAATATAGTCGGTAGACACATCTCTCCCCAATAGAAGAGTGGGATCAGTTGAAGATTGCATCGGTGTGACCACTTTCTCAACCAATGGTTGAATAGGCTGCGAGACTACAAGGTCTAAAGGCACCTCACCCCTCAAAAGCAGATTTGGAGCAACCGATGACTACATTGGCATGACCACTTTCTCAACCAATAGCTGAATAGGTTGTGAGAATATAAGGTCTAAAGCCACCTCACGCCCGAAAAGAGGAGTGGGATCAACCGATGATTGCATCGACGTGACCAATTTCTTAACCAATGGCTGAATTGACTATGTGGAAACCTCAAAAGACTCATAATCATAAGAGCTTGCAGATAGGGACCACAGTCTTTGTACCCCTTGAATGCCAGGGCACAAATGAGTAAGGTGATCTCCCTTGCAAATATTACAAGGGAACTTAGGCTTACGTGCTATCTTTTTAGGTTTCTCAACAAAATAAATGCCCTCAACATGACTAGCAGTGGTTGGTTGCACATATTTAGCATGACTTTCAAATGTTGGTGATGGGTCGATAACATGACTCGTAGAGGCTACAAACCTATTTCCAGCATGACTAGCTGTGACTGGACTTTTTCCCCCAACATGGCTTGTGGAGGTCAGGTGCTTTCCCCCAGCATGACTTGCAGAGGCTGGGTGATGGTCTTCAACATGAGTTGCAGAGGTTGAGAAACTATATTCAACATGACTCACAGAGGTTGGTGACTTGTTCTTCCTATTCTTCCTCTTTCTACTTCATTTAGACTTTTGGTTACTAGTAACTATACTTTCACCAGAGGCGGGATAAGGAGAAGGGGAATACTTTGCTGATGAAGGAACATCAACATGGTTCCCATGACATAACATGCTCAACTAAGAAGCATAAAGAGCATTTGAGACATTTGGAATGGCACCCAACCAGACCGATAGTCCCACATTCAACCCAGGAATGTACAAAGTGGCCATCAAAGGGACACCAACATTTCCGAAGAAAGGAAAAGAACAAGAATCCATTTGTGAAGGGGTTCTTGGTTGGTATCATCGGGAACTTTAGCCATGAATATATTATGCATAGGTTCTCCCCTTGAGGGATCATTCAAGTCTATAAAATTCTCACACACTGACTCTGGTGAACCAGTGTTATCTAAACAATGCCTATAAAGAGTTGGCTCCACGTTTTTAATAGGAAGACCCAAAAATTCCTCACACCCAGTGGAGTGGGAGGTCTACCATCTTAGTTCATAGACCCAAAGCCATGAATGACTAACTCACTATGGAAAACTAGAGATCACAGCACACACTAAAAGGCTCCTAAAGGCAAATCAAGCAGACCACTATCTAATAGAAAGAACAGTTACGCCAACCAACACTAGAGAAACTTATTGGTGCAAGTGAAAATCAAACACAGAAGCACCCTCTGAGTATACTATGCAAAGAGTGGCCTGACATCTGCCCTAGGTACCACAGTATACCCCCACAGTCACCTATGTAAGTCCCTATAATAAAGGCAACTAGGTTGCCAACTCGTGAACAATTACCAGGAGGGTACAGTCGATAGTCGGGTGGACCACAATGAGCAAGGTATAAAGCCCAAAACCTATTGAGGGTATCCAAAGAAAGTGTTTCATAAGATGACTAAGTACCTCGAATGGATTGGAGACCCACAAAGATCTATAGCAAATGTGATCAATGAAATCCCAAGACAATCCCTCTATATGTGTTCCCTGCTATGCTTGGTCCAACTTTGGAGGGGTTATCCCTACTACCTTTCTGCATGCGACCTCGTGTTTATCCCCTGTGTTAGAGGGGGGTCTCGGATAACTTCCATGTTACTAGACTTCTACACTCCCTAGCACATAATCGTATGTTTGTTTTATAGCCTTGAATATTTTCCTCTCCAACCTAAATCAAGGCTCTATCCTAATCTAGTTGATGGAACTTACAAACAAGAAGTCTGATTAATTTTAATTAGCGTTCTTTTTTACTAGCTTGATTTACTCAAAAAGGGTGCAGTAGTGCAACTGATGTTGTTAAGACTCTTGCAAAAAAAATAAACTCATAAGAACACTAGAAAAGGAATGATTATCTTTCTTATTTTCTTTTTAAATGTTTTAAAATTAGAAGAAAACACAACGCTATGCTAATTTCTTTTTCTTTTTCAAATGACAATTCAAAGCAGATGCCAAGAAATAAAGTGACCTAAAAAGATAAATTTTTTAATATTTTCTTCCAATCAAAGAAGAAATAAGAAAAGATGATAAAATAAACTTTTTTTATATTTTCTTTCAAAATGCAACTCATTTTTCTTAAAATTTCAAGCTAAAAATAAGTTAAAAAGGATAGAAAACACAATTTTTTTTTAAAAGATAAGAAAACTGACGTCAAACCTAGGCTGAAGACTGTAAAAGCAAAGACCAGGACTAAATCAAGAAAACCCCTGAGAAATATGGTTTCATTCAGGGAAGAGGATGACTGCCTCTTCTTTAAAAAATAATTTTCCTAAACAGGCACGCAACTGATACTTCAATAGCCTGTGTATGTATGTGGGTTGTCCAAATATAGGGTAGATATGTACATGGGCAGACCCATTGTAGGCCGCGTACACCTATGTGACTCCTATTAAAAAAAGGAAAAAATAACAGTCAAACACAGGCAAGGAGTACTGGTATGGAAGACCAGAATCCATTAAATACATAAGGACTTACTTAAATGCAAGAAACAGTAAACAAACTGACTCAAAACACCCAAAATGATCCCCTAAAAACCCTAGAGGTTCCTCAATATGGTCGCGAATTCTTCTATTAGCGGGAAAACCCCCGTACAGACTACACCAAGGTCCTAACCATCTAAATTCTCCTACTTTTAACAACTATCCTGACACTACCTCACAATCATACATAAAAAACATAGTATAGGGATCTCGTAAGCCTACCTTAAACTCCATGTTCGATGTCAATCCCTTTGCACTCAGTTGTTTCTCGAGTGAAGATCTCCTCCCAAGGCCAACCTGCATTCACCGAAAGACAAACAAGAAACTACAAGCATGCATTCTATATATGGTTTAGTGGGTTAGATATCATAACAAAACAATGCAAATAAATCATGAATATTGAAGACATCATTTGTCGGGACGGAAAAAGTATTTCTTTATATTAATCTCACAAATTTGCTTACAACATGAGACCGAAAACTACTCCTTGAACTCAGTCCTGGGATCCTCTTCACTATGCACCAACTGCTTCCACGTATCCTTCTCCTCTTTAGTTCTTTCTAGGGAAAGGGCATGGGTTTTCAATGGAGGAAAAAGGGGCTGAAAAAGGAATTTTGGCTCAAACTCACAATGTGGTTGGAAAATATTGACGTAAAGGGGGAATACTGAAATGGGCGGAGTTTCTCTGCTCTTGTTATTTTTCTCCCCTCTGGAATGGGACCCCAACACCTTCTTTCATAGGCAAGAATATAGCTATCCAGTTGGGTGACTGGCTATGGGTCGTCAAATGGTTAGGTAATGACCCGAAAACCCGTATCCCTTTGCAATTTTAATTTTTCACACTTTTTGTGAGTGTACGTGGGTTGTAGTGGTGCAACAAGCGTGTGTACGCGGGTAGTAGTGGTGCAGGGAAAGTACACCTTCAAAAGAATGGATTTTTAGAAGAGTTGTTCAGTTATGGCTTGGAAAAGATAGCAAGTAAGATGGCCTAATGCCAAGTATGCATGTCTGGTGCAATTTAGGGTTATAACAATGTCCAAAATTATTGCATGCATAACATAAACCAAAAAGTATAGTTTGATACTTGGGATTTTAATATCTTCTGAAAGGAGTTGCTCTTCTAAATCCATCTTATTCCTGAGACCTATCTGTCGATCATTGATTCTAAAATTTGAATCTTCTTGGTGGAGGAGTGTCCCTGTAATCTTCTTTGTAGGTCTTCCTATCCCCTTTGATTGTTTCTGCATAGAGTTTTGTATATGTTTCTTGTTTTGTTGTTTTGGAAATTGATCCATTTTCTATATAATTGTATCCAAGTCCGGTATTGTCATGATGAGGCTTTTGATTGTTGATAATTCCATCCAAAAATTTTGAGTTGTTTTGCATGTTTTTCTTTTGAAGATCCTTTCTTACTGTGACAATCTATGCTTCCAAATTTTTAATGATCATGTCTCTTTCTTCTAGTTGTTCTTTGAGTTCTTCTTCAATTATTTTATCTTCTTGTATTTGAACCTTCAATTTTTTTATCATTTGTTCTAGTTCCTGAGTGTCTTCTTTCTTTTCTAGTTCCACTTGTAAATTCTTGTTTTTGTTCTTTTCTCTTCTTATAACTTCTATGGAAGTCAACAATTCTTCTCAATAGTCAACTTATGCCTCTTCATATTATTCTTTGATGTATTATTTATCAGACTCTTCTACTGCCCTGAATATAACTCTTTTTGTCTCACTGTCACTGAATACATCTTCATCTGATGAGGAGATGTCTTCTTTGGTGCATAATGTTTTCTTTAAATCTTTCTTTATGGTTTTTTTTGTTTATATGTTTGTTTTCTATTTGAGTAATCTTCATCATTCCCCTTATTTTTCTTATGAGGACATTTGTTAGAAAAATGACCAATACCATCATAATTAAAACAAAACAATGGAATCTTACCTTTATATCTGTTGTTGGTTCTCTTATTCAATCTTCTCACAAATTTGGCCACTTCTTCATCACCTTCTGAGATGTCATTGTTGTTGTTATGTTATTTTTCCTTCTGTTTTCTCTTTTTCTTTGACCTTTTGGATGCTTTGAAAGATGCTTCTTTTATATCTAGATTTTCTTGTTCAGTTCTCATTTCATATGATGTGAAGATTCCATGTAGTTCATCCATGCTTATTGAGTCTAGATCTTATGTTTCTTATAATGATGATATCTTAGGATCAAATCTTATAGGAAGATATCTTAGTACACTTTGAACAATTATAGATTCTTTAATTTCCTCTCCCAATCCTATGATTGCATTTACTGTTTCATCGACTCATAAGAAGTAAGCTGAAATATTATCATCTTCCTTCATCTTTAGTTGTTCGAAGTGACCTCTGTTAGTTTGAAGCTTTGTTGCTTTGACTTTTGAATCTCCTTCATAAATATTTTGAAGCTTGTCCCAAATCTCTTTAGCAGATTTACAATGTATAACTTTGGTGTATACTGATTCACAAAGACCATTCAGAAGTGCATTTATGGATTTGGAATTATTTTGACTGAGTTTTATTGCTCTTTCATTTGTCAGCAAAACTATTGGTTCTTTGTATCCATATATAACTGATTTCCAAATTTCAAATCCCTACGCATGTATATATTTTTTCATCCTTCTGCTCCAAAATGCATACTTTTGTCCATCAAACTGTGGTATTCCATTTTTATACATGTTGTTTCTCTCCATGATCTACCTTTCAGTGGTTAAACTAATTTATGAATAAACCTTCTCTGAAACCAATTGTTCAATTACTGAGATGGGGGGTGAATCAATAATAGAGATATTTAATAAATTTTCACCATAAAATGCAAGTGTTATATCAATGTAGCATTATCATCCAATAGTTGTAGAGTAAATAAAAAATGAAAAAATGAGAAATCATACACATACACAGTACACTAGTGTTTTACGTGGAAACCAAAAGTGGGAGAAAAACAAAAAATTATTTTTCTTATATGTCTTTAATAATTACATTCATTTGAAGCACCAACTTCCTTTATTTTCCAGCTGTAACTGGAAGGAGGCTCCAACGCCCTAGTTTCTCAGGATACAACCCAAGGGAAGCTCTAACTCCCCAATTCTATGGCTACAACCAGAAGCAGGCTACAACCCCCTATGTTCTCTGGCTACAACCGGAAGGTGTCTACAACCACCTTTTCTTTCCCCATCCAAGCACCATGAAATATAAGTGCCAAATGTAGAAACTAAATATGTCACTGAGAAACCTGCCACTGTATACTTATCAACCAATCTGATCTAATCACATATACCTCAAACACTATACCACAATTTTGTACCTCAAACCATGTGCTAGAACCTCACTATTATACAACCTCTATCTGCACCAATAACTTTAGAAGCATGCCTCAACCAAAATCCCTCAAACATGAACCAATACTAAACTTCATTATATCTGCCTCAGATCAACTCTACATCATGCCATAAAATCCCAAGAGAGAATCCAACATATTTACAAGGCAAACCCTCAACTTGTTTCATAAATTCAACACTACACATATGAAAACCATACCCTTTTTTTTTCTTGTAGTGTTCTGTTGCCGCAGTTTTGCTGCCGCGAATCCACTGCCATGATTTTTCTGCCGCACTTTTTCTACTGTGGTTTTTCTACGACACTTTTCTTATCGCTCTTTTCCTACTGTGATTTCTCTGCCGCACTTTTTCTACCACACTTTTTCTGTGACACTTTACCTACCACACTTTTTCTGCGACACCTTTTCATGCCACACGTTTTCTGCCACAGTTCTCCTGCCCCACTTTTTTTTCTTCACTTTTTCTCTATCAATAATACCTGCCCAAATAACCTTTGACAAAATTATGTATTCAAGTGTGTTTTGAATGAGAGATGCTTGCCTCTTATTTATACTTTTATGTAGCTTCCTCAAGGTGTTACCTTTTGACCATCTTAACCCACTTTTCTTATTTTAGGGTTAACCCACTTATAACCACTTGTTCACTTAACTTAACCACTTTCCATAGTTAGTAAGTTCTAAATTAACTTTAATATTTAAATAATTTATTTTGCATCCTCTTTGACTTATAGTACACTCATCACTTCACTTTTTTATTTAAATAATTTCTTCTTTGCAAACACTTTTACTACTTTGACCTTTTGGGGCTTCTAGATGACTCATGAGGGTTCTCCAACTTCACATGGACATAACTCTCTAACCGTGAGGAGTTATGTGATGTTCCACATACCACCGGAAATGGAATGAAATGTATAATCCATCTAGAATAGTGTTACCTACAAATATATAAAAACTCATACTATTATCCATCAAACAAAATTGGTTCCATTACCCAAACCTTTGTGCTACTGGAATTAACTACCAGAATTTCTTCAAAGGATGACATCAATGACAACCAACCCAATTAATCAACAATATAACAAAAGATCTAATTAATTTCATCATCCAAATCTGATTTGTAACTCTGTAATAGAACTGGTGTATATGATCACATACCTGCAAACCTACCTTAACTTTAACAAAAAGAGACTAGCATTTTATGAAACTTTACTTTAGTCTCACATGACTAATTTTGGGTTACTTGAAAACCCTAACTTGAAATAATCATAACATATACCTGTAATGAATAAAGATCTGAAAATGGTACTCAATGTTCTCCAGTGTCTTCTATGCAATTCCTCCATATTTCACTACTTGGAACCTCTCAGAAAAGGAGTTATAGCAAAAAAGGCATACCTTGTTGAATTTTGGTTTATTCTAGAGATTGAACTTCTAGAGAATGCCCCACAAAGAATATTTTTTGTATAGATCTGAAAATCATACATAACATACCAAAGACTGTACTCTAACCAATACATTTTTTCTTACTGAATTTGGATCTGTTATGAAGAATTTATGACTTTTTTACCCGAAACAGTTGTTTTAGACTAGTCTAAGGACTAGCCACAAACCCCAATTTCCACGAAGTGTAATGCCAAATATACAATGAACCACAAGATGATATTTTAATCACAGCTACTTGCATATGGTTCCTCAATAGACTCCCAATTTCACGGCCTGAATCATTCTAGAAATTTTTTTATTGTGAAAATGGTGAGATGACCTATAAATAACGTACCTTAGAAAGTATCATCGAACGAATTTATCCTCCCTTGAATTTCTATCTTCTTTACTTCACCTTCCCTCTAAAATTAGGCTTGTATATCCTTTGGTTACCTCAGCCACTTGTAGATATTTTTGAAAATGTTTCTTCCATGATTCCCCAATAGTTTATCCAAGACCTCACATCTTTATGCCATCTTCACTGGAGTCGATGGTGGTTATGACTTGATTTTGAAGAAATTTTAGGAAGCCTCTTGTCTTACATGTTGTTTAACTTATTCTTATACATTAGGTATATTTTCATATCCATGCTCTCAATGGGGAAGAGGCTTGTTTCGAAGAGGAGGATGGGATAGGGCGTATTTCCTTTAATTTAGATATTATAGGTTATAAAATCCTTTTGTATTTTCTCTATATTTATCCAGGATTCACGAGAGATAGTATAGCCCCAGACTTCACATCAATAAATAATAAAATATTTTATATTGATAAAAAATGTTAGTGTGTGTAATGCAGAGGCACAAAATGAAGAAGCTCGATAATATTCTTTGTGACCTAAGTGCAGAAGTGCATAAAAGATTGATGGAAAAATTGCAAATGAATGAATTAGGTGAATAAAAAAATACTATTCAATATGAGTTATTTTTTTAATTTTCATTAATAATATGCTTAAGAATCTTATATAATATGTTTCAAACAATCTATTAATTCACATATGTTTAATGTTCTACAGGGACCAACAACGAAGGAACAAAATGTTTTCCTAAGAAAATAAAAATTATAGAAGATGTAAATGATGATGAATTGGTCCTCTGGTCATGTGGAGTGGTGTTGAAGGTTAATGAAAGGGGGAATTTTTTTTACAAAACTATGAGGGATATAGTGGAACGAATGTATAGATGTACTTTCCACTTACAATACATAAACCAATCTAATGATTCCATAAACCAGGTTATATCTAAACTAGAGGAAGAGTTTCTAGATCAATGGTTGATGAGACCTATAATACTTGCAATAGAAAAAATATACAACAACAAACAATAATCATTCAAAAAGTAAGATTCCTAAAAATGCTTTTCTAGACTATGTATATATTACTACAAAGCATTCCTTTATTAATATCAATTTTGTTATATTTAGTTTTCATATATAAATATAAAAATAGTTTATTCTCATGTTACTTTTTTCAGGGAGATTCTGAAAATCCCAAACGATCAACGAGTTGATATATGAAATATGCTAGTAGGAATGCCCAAAAACATGTACAAGGAGATGGTAAAAGAAGTGGACATAAATGCATCACAGGAGGATCCATCTCAAAAACAATGTTCTTCAAATGTATGAAATCATTGGTTTTTTCTATTAGGTACATATAAATAAATAATTTAGCATTAAATATTAATTTTCAAGTATTTTCTTGCAGAAAATAAAACAAAATGGAACCCATTCATCACATAAAACAGGACGACAAGGAAGAAAAAGGTTGATACCAAAGTTTGTGAATAATTTTTATTTCCTTATAACAACTTAAGATATCATTTTTGTATATTTTAAGTTGTTTCACAACAACCATCCTTGAATGTCTTCAAACAAGTTCTAGCATACAAACAAGAGTCATCGAAAGAATTGATTGGCATTGGGTTAAGTATGGGTTGTGAGTATATGTTGGCATTTCAAAAATTAATTGTGGAATTTGTAAGTTTCTAGGTTGATTTAATTATATCATTTTATAATTAATGGAATAAAAAAATTACTTTATATTAAATCTATTATTTATTATGGGGTATAAAACTTGTAGGAAACAAAGTATGGAAATGTGATACAAAAGAGTTGTTGACAAATGGAATGAGATTTGGTTTTGAAAGAATGTGTGTCATTCAAGACTCAATTGTTTCTATGGTATGTCTCTTTTAAATTTACACTCATGTATATTATTTATTTCAATTTTTACTATTCTCACCAATGTAGATACACTCATTACACTTTATTTATGTTTTTGTAGATGGAACTTGAAGAAGAGGAAAACAATCGAGACAATCAACAAAAAAATTGTCCAAATAACCCAAGTCATGGAACTAGCTCGAGCACTGACAATAGTTCCAACAAATAATGATGATAAATATACTTGTATTTCTATGCAAGATGTTGTATTTTTTCTAATAATTGTCTGTGAAAATAATATATTTTGTTTAATGTAATGGACATAGTGTGTCAATTGAAAAACAACGGGTTACCAATAACTGTCCCATTTTTTATGACAAATAGTCTTTTATTCATATAAAATAAAATACATTTTATTTTTTTCCATTATGTTGTCGAATGTCGTTGTGAAATGTTACACGACTAATTAAATATATGGATGATTAAATATTATAATGAAGAGATGAAAAATATGATGATATCACAAATTAATCCAAATAAACTACTCAAAATTTAATTTATATGAATATTATTATAAGATATATGCCAATTTTGTTATGAACAATGGAATTAAAAAATAACTATAATTGCACTGTCACACGTCGATGTTTCTAAAAAGAGAAAATGAACACGGGTGTGTTTAATGCTAAAAATAACTGGGGTTGTAATAATGTACATCGATGTTGTAGTACAATGAACCAAGATAAATCGTAATACTATTTTAACAACAACCATTATAATACTAAAAATTGGCCTTCTCGTGCATTTAATTAAAACAACACATCGATACTTTTGTATCAGAATTTAGCATCGGCGCATTCTAAATGTGATGCACCACTCAGGTTTTTCTTGTAATGAACTAGTGCATGGTATCATATATTTGACCAGTTCATTTTTATTATTAAAGAACAGGTGCGTTATTCTTTATAAGAGAACCAATGCCCCAATATTGTTTTGACTACCCAAGTGCTTTCACTGAAATCTACGCACTCGGGCTTTAAGTTTGAGAAGGCATCGATGTGTATACACCATGAAGCACATCACCTAGAAAAACATCCTCTAAAACCTATGGCCACTCATATTGTTTTAGTTATAATGAAGTTTCATTATAATATATGCAAAAACATCCACTACCAAAAATGAATGTTTGAGCGAAGGTTTTTTTTCCAATTTTTTCCAATTTTGTAACACTAAAAACCTTCTCTACCAAGCATTTTCCTTGTAGTGATGATAAATTTCTTCTTCAAGGTATTTTTAATTGTTATAGAGGAATTTTCAAGCTCTACTTGGATCTCGATTCACAAAGATGGGCTTAAAAGGAAAAAAATAGTTGTGAAATATTTCAAGTAAAAATATAAAAATAAAAAAGTATTGAAGGCACAATTGCATATCACTCTCTGAAGGGAACACATAAATCATCTGACTATTTAAAAAATGTAAAGAAAAATATTTTGCAATAATATAATAGCTTGTACCTCATGAATTCATTGTAACATTCACTAGTATTAAAAACTATTCGGCACCATTCTACGATGGATTATAAGGAACTAGAAACATGTCAATAAATACACATGGAAAACAAATTGTTAGAGTAACTATAGACTCATTGATTAGAGAGCATATTATAATTTGCAGTTACTATTACAGACATTGGATGGAATCTTTTCAAAGATTGATTTCAAAAAATACTCAAGTCTTCATAGAGGTTTTAGACTTCTTCTTCATCAAAAAATTCCAAAGTGAAGGAAATGAACATGAACACAACCTTCTTTGTATCAATTATGATCCTATTTACAAACAAGATTCAACGATGATCCTATTTACACGCCATCACACCAAAAAATATAAGAATCATCGACAATCAAACTATAAATTTAACTTCCCTTTTTGTCCAATGGATAAAACTGTCATTTTTCATCCATTAGAAAAAGATAGGAACACCAGAAATGATAAACCACAAGGCTTTTTTCATCTTCTAGAAAAATGTAGCTATGAAAAAGAGACACCTTTCAATGTGTGCTTCTCTAATCTCAAAGTAACTATATGTGAATACATATTTCTCTTATGATATTCTCTTTTACTCTTTTCCTTATTTTTGAAAAGTAATCAATTAGGAATATGTACCAATGCATTTGAAAGAAACATTCCTATACTATGGCATGCACACATATATGCATAGTTTATCTTGGATGCATGTCTTTTATTGACAAGTATGTTTCTAGATGACATGATCTTGAGAATGTTTTCCTAAAAGAATATGTTTTATGTTTCATGGTAATTTGGATAAATTTAAAATAATAATAAAATAAATCATCAATGTATCATATGTTACATTCAATACAACACGAAAAAAGACCTTGATATATTTTTTGAAAAAAAAATGTTGTATGGAATAAATTGAAAATAATAATAAAATGATGAGTAGAGACATTCGGTGGTACGGGGGAGAGAAATGGCATGAGGAGTAGGTTAGGTTTCGAGTGTTTGGCATGAAAACATAGGTTCTGAGGAGCTAGAGAGAAGTGCGTGGAGGGTCGGAGAATAAGAGAAATAGGATCAGTGCAGAGATGGAAGGAACAAGACAGGAGGTAGCGGAGCTGCATTTTGGGAACCAAAGTATGGATGCAGTAATGAAGGAAGGAAACAAAGGGGATGACAAGAAGTATTTTATGGAAGAAGTGTCATGGGGACCCATTCTGACTAACAAGGATGTGGGATGGGATGGGGGGGGGATATTCTAGACCAACATGCCTTGAAAGTGGGCTCAACTCCAAATTAAGAAGAGAAGCTAAAGAATGGATGCTTGGAAAAAATGGAGGAAAACCCAAGGTACAAATCTACCTCCTTGCATATTCGTGAGTACATACATCACATGAGGGACCATGTGCTTATCGGGAATTTCATGGGGATATGGCCCTCAGAGAAAGAACTCATGCTTTTGGTTTAGACAATATGGAAAGTCAAAGGAAACATATATGTCAAACTGGGATTGAAGGGTTTTGTTATAGTAATTTTCTCATGCTCTACAGAGAGGAGTAGAATATTTTATGAAGGACCATAATTTTTTAACTCCACAGGATTGCATCTAAGATATTGGATGGAAAGGTTCTCTCCATAGAAGTAGATATTCACCTCGAGCCCTGTTTGTATTAGACTATACTCACTACCTCAAGAATTCTGGCACCCGGAAACCTTGGAGGGAATAGGAGATAGGCTAGGCTCCCTTGTAAATCTTTCAGATATAACTAAAGTAGGAAAGTAAATATCCTATGCCAGAATATTTGTGTACATGAATGTGGTAGGATCCTTGCCAGAATTGATAGTGATCTCCTTTCAGGACCAAGACTAGACTTGATACATAGACTATGAACATATCCTATTCATATGTATGAAGTGCCATGAACATGACCACCTATTCTGGGACTGTCCTCATAACAAAAACACAAGACCTAATAGAGGGAAAGAAGAAAAATATGGGGAGGGATTCATTAATATCCCCAACAAAAGAAAGGTCACGAAAAAAGGATTACACCAAATAAAGGAAACCTCCAAGAAGAGCTCCAATAGCTTCCAGGCATTAGAAATGGAAGAACAAACTAAAAAAAGGGAAAGAGAACTAGAACAAATCCCACCCAACCGAGATTCATAATTCACTTTGGACGAGGGGAAACCGATGGAGATCCCAAAGTGCCAGAGAAAAAAAAAAAAAGAACCACAAACCCTAGTCAGGAAGGGGAAACAATAATGTAGGATATGGAAGACACAGATGGATATCAGGAAGAAGGGGATGAGGAGGATGAAGCCTAGAATATGGATCTTGAAGAAACAAAGGTAGACATCAAATCCCTTATTAAAGTCCACGGGGAACAAGAAGTGAATGCGATGCAAGTAATCCAACTAAGAGAATTGAATATATAACTAAATAAAGGAAATGGGAAGATAAGTAGCCAAAAGTATCTCACAACCTGGGAGAATAATCTAGGTATCAAGAGAAACCCTCTTAAAAACAAAAAACAAAAATAGATGGGGAGGAGAAATGAGGAGGACACAAACCACATAAGAAATTATTAGAAGAAATAGGGGCCCTATTGATAGACTCAAGTCAAGTAGTGGGCCTCCCAGAGATGTACTTCCCCTTTCAGAAAAAATGTTAATAATGAAGGTAATCTGATGGAATATGAGGGGTTAAAGTCACCATCAAAGTAGAGAACTCTGAAAAAGAAGTCGGAAAAAGAGAAAGTAGACTTTATGTTATTATAAGAAACCAAATGTGATATAGAAACAATGAGTAATATAGCCAATAAAGTGTGGAAGAAATGTGGAATGATTTGTATAGAAGCAAAATGGGTCTCAAGGGGGATAGCTACCCTTTAGAACCTAGACAATTAGAAGGTAGAACTATTTCTCCATCGAGGAGAATCCTAGCAATCCATTTGAAATACCTAATATCGGGGGAGAAGGGCTACATTTTAAACATATATGACCCCTCGAACCAAGATGAAAAAAGATAATTTCTAGAATCTTTAGACCAGTTGGGGAACCAGCTTCAAGAGAAACAATGGATCATATGGGGGATTTTAACCTCATAAAATCCCTGGAAGAAAAAAAGGGATAGCTAATAAATATGAAATCAAAGAATAAATGGTTCAAAGAAAACATTGAGAAGTAAAAAATGGTGGACCTACCAACCCAAGGAGGCATATTCACCTGGAACAATCAAAGAAGGGGTCTCATGAAAGTTTATTTCAATATCTTATGGGTATGGTGGAAAAAATTATCCCTTACAAAGGATGAGACCACTAGCCAATCCTAGTAAGCTAGGAGTCCCTTTCCACCCATAGACCAAATCCTTTCAGATTTAAAAAATTCTGGATGCGTAGTCCATACTTTATTCCAATGATGTCTATATGGTGGAATAGTCAACCAAAAATCCATGGAACCTAGATGTATAAATTACAACAAAGGCTGAAATAAACTAAGGCTTGTATCAAAAAATTGAATAAATAAGTCTTCGGTAACATCCAAGAGGAAAGGAGAAAACTAGAGTGGAAAATGGAGGAAATCTAGCACCAAATAATCCTCCAAGGGATGTCTCAACAACTCCAAAAGGAGGAAACCCTACTTCAACATGAGATCACAAAAAGATATATTCAGTAAGATATTTTGATTAGGTAGAAATCTAGGGTCCAATAGCTATAGGAAGGGGACAAAAACACCAAATGTTTCCACAACTCCCTTGTCTGGCGGAGAATCCATAATATTATAGCATACCTAGAAATGGAAGATGGAATGGTGGTGGAAAATAATGAGGACATAAAAACATAGCTAGTGAATCATTACAAGAATTTACTTTCAGAACTAGATGGTGACAAAAGGACAACAACGAGAAAAATCACCAACTAAATCCCCAATCTAATCTATGTAGAGAAAAATAACAGTTTAATTCACCAAGTGACCTATGAAGAAGTAGAAGAGGTGGTTATGGCTTTGCGAGTAGGCAAGGTTCCAGGCCCGAATGGGTTCACCTCATACATCTACAAGTATTGGTGGACTATCATAGGTCGCAGCGTGTGGAAGGTTCCGCAAGAATCAAGGAATTCTCTCTCAGTCCTATAAGCGTTCAACACTACCTTCTTGACATTAATCCCAAAGTAAATCGGCTCTCAAACGATAGATAAGTATCATTTGATTTATATTTGCAATGTAATATAAAATATTATCACAAAATTCATAGCAAACTCATTGAAACTTATCCTTCAAGAAATAATTTCACGGTAATAGGGAGGATTTGTGGAGGACAGACAAATCCTATATGGTATAATAGTGTCCTATGAAGCCATTAAGTCTCTTAAGAAAACTGGTCAATAGGTAATATTGATAATGATATAGATGGATATCGTTGTCCACCCACCTATTTCAATTGGCTCACATGCAGTTTTCATTATTTGTAGTTATTTCCTAGATTTTCAAGTCCTATACTTTGAGGGTCGTTTTCAGGCCCTAAACAATCATTTTAGAGCTCTCCACAATCAAATTGTAGATGGAGTCAGAGTTTGACAACATAATGTGTAGTCCTCGGATAGGCCTTTCCAACAGGTTATCGTGCTCCTAAAATGTAGATCGTATGCAAAATTTACGACCCTAGGAAATTTTTGTACCAACTTACCCCATCGGGGCCCAAGTGACTTTTGGTGCTTCATCTCCACATTGGGGTCACAAACCTTTTCGTTTTTCATATTCTTGGGGGATGTGCTTCTAGATATTTAGGGTTTCTCTATTTATGTTAAAAGGGCATTTCAAGCCTCATTGTACTGATCTTCTTCTTGTGAATGAGCATATCCATCACATCTCTTCTCAAAGATAAATTTCCACCATTCTAACGAGTCTTTCACTATGTAATTTTAGAGTTCTATACATTTCACTCATTAATATAAATCGTGTATTATTGTATATATGTTATTCTTCTTAGATATATCTTATATATATCTGTTATATTATCGGATCTCTTGCAATATCTCGATATATTTCTTTATTATCTCCACTATCATTTTTTGCTCAGAATAATCTATATCAGTGGTATCAAAGAAGGATGCTCTTGGTCGTTGTTTAGTTCATTTCCCCAAAAAGGTATGCGTATAGATATTTGGGTCCTAATCTTGTCTCTCTTAAGGAAAATCACTCTTACATGCAGTAGAAACCCTCCATGGGGGAAGAAAAAAAATGATAGAGTAGGAGATTCAATTAATCTATTGTTGGAGCAAGCTCTCACGCGACAGAGGGATGAAATGATGGATAATTTCTCCCAAATAATTTGATGCCTACCTATAAAAGAAGATACATCTTAATCAAGAAACCACTTTGGAGGAACTTCTCCTTTCAAGATACAAATTAATTTTGATATTCTCATATTTGAAGGTTAGATAGATGTGGATGCCCTGAAAAAATGGTTAAATCTACTAGAAGGTTATTTCTCTGTAAAAAAAAATCTGATAGAAAAAATATCACCTATGCACTTGTTAAGGCTCTCCCCCATTTTAAACATTGGTGGGAAACTTATTGAGAGAAAATTTCCATAAAGGAGTCTAGAATGTTTGAGGCCAAACCTAGTTGGGAATGTTTCGTAGATGTCATCAAGGAATAATATTACCCTATTGGCAACTATGAAAAAAAATACATGATATAGACCATGCTGCATCAAGAGAGGGTCCACGTAGTGTCAGAGTTCACCAATACCTTCCATACCTTGATAATACGAAAATCAAATGCTTGTGTTTCTTTAAAATTGCAAGTGAAATTTGTATGTGCTTGGGTAATAGGATCAAGTTACAAACACATAAAAATTAATGAGTTTTTACTTAACCATGAGAAACATAAAAAATATAACTATTTCCTAGAAGATAATATAATAATTAATGAGTTTTTACTTAATCATGTATAACTATTTCCTAGAAGATAATATGGTCAAGTAAAACAATACATGTGAAAGAATAAAAAAATAAGGATTGTTATAACGATAATTGCAAGTCAAGCAATACACATGAAAAGGATGAAGTACATTGACAATATTTGATATAATGCTTACGGAAGCTATTATATAAGTAACAATTTCCATATAGGCTGAAATTAGAATCAAACTTGAAGAGACCCAGAAGATGTCAAAACAAAAATAAGTCAAAATCCAAGAGAAAATTAGAAAAATACTTATGACACTTTGTAGAAGGCAATAAGGATGTGTACGAAAGTGTGGACTCTCTTAGATGGAGGGACACGATTACATGATTATAGAATAATATCATGCATTCATGCATGAAGCAAGGATTAGGAGGGAGCTAATACTAAATGATATTATCCATTTATGACTATGAAATATCTCTCCGTGTTCCCATTGAAAGTAGAAACCATGAGAAGCAACACATGTTCAGTTGGACTCTAGAAGAAGTCTTGTTCGAAAATAAGCGTTATGTTTCCTCAATTGTATATCTACATCCATGATCCTATGATGAAAGGAAAAGTTGGAATCTTTAGGGCATGAAATCTATAGAATAATATATGGACCCAAAAGCTAAAGAGGAACATGAGGAATAACATGAATATTCCAAGAAAGAAAGAAAATCTAGAATAACTAGTTATTATAAGCCAGACTACCAGCTTGATCAACATTGTGATCAACACGATGCTTCTCATGTCTTGTCTTGTACTTGTCTTGGCTCTTTTCCAACTGTTCTTGTACCATTTTTGTTGATATTATGGTAGTTCTTGGAGGTATTAACCTCCATGTGTAACCTTGACAAGACTAGCATATTATGGGAAGCTAGGGAAACCCTAAATGGTTGGATACAAACCCTAGAATACAACTGGACTCAAGAGAAAATGTAATATTAAGTTACTAGCCTCTAAGAGTGGGATTCTACCTAGTTAGGTCAGTTGGAGGACTATAAATAAGAGGGAGCTAGAGATCATTTGACCCTCTCTCACTCGCAACTGCAGAAAATCATTTTTGTACAAGTTTGGAGAGTAGTTGCAGTTGCAACTACTGCAACTTATATTTTTATTTTTAGGCTTCGACTTTCTCTTGGTTATGGTTTGGAATTTCTTCTTGGTACGGTAGCTCTGGAGAGTGGTACACTACCTTGATTGGCTATTGGGTCTATAGTTTTCTTCTGGAATTATTCTCTCTATCAAGGTTAAGGTGCTCGGGGGTGGCTTCATCCTATGGTTGGGTCACAATATTGCTATATTTTCTATGGTGAAATGAGCACACCTGTTTTTTTAACAATTTGATGCACCAATTAAATTTTTTCAATGAACTTCTTTGCTCTATCAATTTCATATTGACCATCAATGGAAATACCCTTCCCCAAGATACAATCTAACGGATATTTTGGAAAATAACCAAAACATGCCTTAAATGGAGATGTTTGAGTTGAAGAGTTCTTAGCCTGGCTGTAAGCATGTTGAATGTAGTGTAGGTTCTCATCCCAAAGCTTAGGATGCATGTTTCAATAACCATGAAGAAGATGTACTACTATTCTATTCACCACTTCTATTTGACCATCGATTTGTGGATGAATAGTTGTGCTTTTTTTCAGCTTAGTGTCCATGACTTCCCATAAGATTGACCAAAAGTTCCTAGTAAATCAAGAATCTCGATCAAAAATAATATATTTGGGAAACCCAAAATGTACCCAAACATGCGGAAAGAACATTTGTGTCATTTGTTTAGTTATAACCTGCTTCTTACAAGGCATAAAAACACATATTTTGCTGAAACGCTCAACCACAACATAACGATAATCATGATTCTTTTTATACATAGGTAGACCTCCTACAAACTCCATGGAAATGCTTTCCCAAGGACGAGAAGGAACCAAAATTGGAGTCTAAAAACCCAAATTTCTATTGCTAGGCTTACTTTTAGCACATAAAGAATATCCTCTTACATATCTTGAAACACTTTCATTCATTTTAGGCCAATACCAATCCTTTTGAAATTAGCCACCATCTTGCCTACACCAAAGTGGCCAGAAATAAGAGAAGAATGAGCTTCCATTATGAAGTTGACTCTTTCACCCTATGGAATACATAGCTTGCAAAGATGATACAAAATATTATCAAGCACATGGTAATACAATTCCTCAACTTGGTTAGAATGACACAAAGTTGCATAAACCTCTTTAAAATCAACATCTAAGGCAAACTATTCAGCATAGCTCTCATGCATGGTAGAATTATGCTTAAGAATAACTGAAGCACTAACAATAGGCCTAAAAAGGATATCAACTTTGTTATAAATGCCTTTCTTATACCTTATGACCAAGTGGAATTCTTGTAGAAAACCAATCCATCTGAAGTGCCTTTCTTTTTTTAGCTTTATTTGTGATTGTAAGTATTGCAATGGTTGATGATCTGTGTGAATAATAGTTTATTTTCCCAACAAATAATGTTTCCATTTTTTCACACTTTGTACCAATGCATACAACTCCTTATCATAAGTAGGATAGTTAATCACATCACCATTAAAAGTTTCAAAATGAAAACAAATGGGCTTACCATGTGGTAACAAGACTACTCCCATTGCATAATTGCTTGCATCTGTTTGGATATCAAATAGTTTCCTCAAATTAGGAAGTGAAAGAACTATATTTTAACTAATTTTTTCCTTCAATGCATCAAAAAAATTGTGTTTCTTGCCTACCCATTGAAAAACTTGCTTGATGCTTGTTACTGCATGTAATGTAGCTTCAATTGAAGAGAAGTTAACAATAAAATTTATGCAATATTTGGATGCTCCCAAAAAGCTTCTTACCTCTGTCACATTGTTGGGATTGGGCTAATCCAAAATGACTTTGACCTTGGAAGGATCAATTTTCAGTTCTCCTCCTACAACAATATGCCCCAAGTAAACAAGTGAGGTGTTTCCAAACTCACATTTAGACATCTTCAAAAGAAAATTTATTTCTTTAAGACATCCAAAACTTACTTTACATGCATAACATGCTCCTCACTAGATTCACTAAATATAAAAATGTCACCCAAGAAGGCAATCACACAATCATCAATAAAAGGCCCTAAAACATCATTAATGGCTCTCATGAATGTAGCAGGAGCATTACAAAGTCCAAATAGCATTACCATCCACTCAAGCAAACCTTACTTTGTTTTGAAAGTTGTCTTCCAAGTGTCTTCTTCAAAAATCCTAATTTGATGATATCCACTTCTCAAATCCAATTTAGTAAAATACTTAGCATCTTTCAGTTGATCAAGAAAATCATCAATTCTAGGAAGAGGATAATGATTCTTTACCGTAATTTTGTTCAAGGCCCCAAAATCTATAGACATGTGCCATGTACCATCTTTCTTTAACACTAAAAAAATTGGTGATCCACATGGCGATGTGCTTGGCATGATGATCCCTTTGTCAAGCAACTCTTGGATTTGTTTTTTAATTTCAGCATTCTCCATGACTCACATCCTGTACATACCAATGTTTGGAAGAGGACAATGCTATTGCCATTGTATCCCATGTTGGATAGCCCTTTTTGGAGGAAATCCTTTTGGTTCCTGAAACATCTCATAAGAGTTGTTAACAACCTCATATAAATCAGATTTCAACTTAGTATCACAACCTTGGAAAGCTTATTTTTAAACATTGTCTTTGGGTTTGATCATCAAGAGGGCAAAATTCTTACTAGAATTGACTAATCTCTTCATTTGTCCAGCATTTACATGTGACAAATTCAACTTCTT
Source organism: Picea mariana (assembly GCA_032191745.1). Classification (NCBI taxonomy): domain Eukaryota; kingdom Viridiplantae; phylum Streptophyta; class Pinopsida; order Pinales; family Pinaceae; genus Picea; species Picea mariana. Next base: position 10,258 of record JASDQU010371184.1, on the reverse strand, counting down.
TGTATGTTATTGAACAATGTACTCAACTCCATTTTTAAACAAATGATACTTATTCTCATGACGATGAAAGATGGCTCTCCTATCATATAAATATGGGATTCCCAACACAATACCACATATATCCAATGGAATAACATCAAGATCTACCTCATCTATAAAGTTTGTAGTGATGGAAAATCTAAGTTTACACCTTCTTGTCACATGCAATTTGGCATTGTCACATATCCATCCTAGAGGGTATGGTTTAGGATGCAGAGTAGTTTCCAAATTCAATTTCTTGAAAGTGTGTTTAGATATGAGGTTTTCTTGAGATCCAATATTAAAAAGAGTATCTATCTTGGTATGCTTTGAAATAACCATTATGTGGAAAATCTTTATTATTTCTTTTTCATGTTGATTTTCATTGAAACTACTACTACTTGAAGAACTATTACTTGCAATAGAATCCTTACGTTGAAAACCATGGTTGTAATATTTGTTTCATCACCCAAATAAGAACCTAAATCACGTTGTGTATTTGCAGTAGTCTTTGGTTTCCCCTTATGGCAGAAATTTTTGGGTCTCATTTCAGGATGAAGTTTCTAACAATGGTCTTCATCATGGTTGTTAGCACTCTTCAATTTCTCAGGCTAAAGAACAAATGGGCAGAGGTAACTACAAAACCACTTTGGAGTCAAGGATCTAGACCTCCAAGACTCAGAGAGGGACCTCTCTGTATGATTTAGCTTTGTTTGTTGGGAATTTTAGGCTAGTTATGATAGTACAAGATTTGGTTTTTTGAATGGTTTTGTTTGATCAAAGAAAATAGGCCATTGGGAAATGGAGTTAGGACATGAAATTCAATGGTTTACAGTTTAACATAGGCTGAAAACCTCCCTCAAACACTGAGGAAAAATAGTCACCTTGTTCAGTAGGTTAAAATGATGTAGAGGTGGTCTGAAAGAGAGTAAAGCCCACTGCAATAAGAGGCACCTAGCAGAGGATGAATCTCTTATGGAAGCTTTAGAAGAAGAAAGACAATAGGTAGGCAACCAAACATGTAATCTAACCAAAGCTAAATTCTGGAAGGAAAACTATGAAAACATAAACACAAACCACTACATAAGAGGCACTTAATCATGGGTAAATCCCTACATGCAGTTGCATAAAAATCAAAAAATAAATCTAATAGTTGAAATAGAGCATCTAGAAATGGATGAATTATGTAATAGAGAATCGAAAATACACAACAAGTGTATTATATGGTGAAAGGAGCACCAAACAAAGATGAATTCCAGTCACACTACTCTTACAAAATTGTTGTAAGATAAAGAAATAAAACAAAGAAGGAACAATTCTAAACATAATCATCGTGATGAATCTCATGCCATAAACAATCTTGTTGTATTAATCTCATAAAGAAATAAACATGGCCTTCATACATTTGCGGGGGTTTTGCCTTCCCCAAAATTTGCAGGGCCCCAATAGCCTTTCACATAGGTCGAACCCTTAATACTTCGAAATGTGAAGTATTTATTAGTTTTTTACAAAGGATTCATATTACAAAAATATAGAGATCCTGTATATCTTCTCATATTTTATGTGCTTAATTTAATAAAGGTTGTGGAAAATATATCTTCAAGTTATGTTGTGTTGTTGATCTTTTGATGTTGACTGAGCTTATTTTTGAAGAAATCGGGAAGTAGAGTCTAGATTCGGTGATTGACTGTTGATCTTAAGCGTCTTCATGCCTTTGATTTCATTTCCATTTTTCCATTTGATCCCTCTGCCATCTGTCTCTTTTGATTTTGTGCCTCCCAAAGTTCTGAAAAATAGGGTCCAATGAAATCTCTGATTATCCCAGTCCATAGAAGATATGAAAAATATGGAAAAAGTTATTGTTCTTTGTCCTATGATGACAAAACACCTCTTTTGGTTTTTCAAAATTCATCCCCATCTTTCCAAAACATCTCCCGTAAAAACATGCCAAAAACAGGAAAGAATGGAAGCCTGAAAACTAGTGCTCAGAGAGAGGATTCAATTCTCTCAATTCCTGATACCTGTGAAAAAACTGAGAGAGGTTATTGAATTTAAGCATGTTTTAGAAACATACCTCTCTTAGTTTTTCAAAATTCCTTCTAGTTTTCCTGGAAACATTCTTTGAAGCGGACTGATAAAATTGGGCGAAAAGCGGTTTTGTTTAGGGGAAGGTGGTTTCCGGACCCCCCTAGGGTGGTAAGTGGTATTAGGGGGAAGGGTCTAAAATCCCGTGGAGGTGGAAAGTGTCCAGGGTGGTTTCACTTACCAGACCCCCCTTTGGTTATGTGACGTAAGAGGGGGGGGTCCGGTAAATGGGGAAAAGGGCATGTATTTAGAACTTCCGGTAAAAAAATTTAGTTTTGATTAATTTTTTTTTGTTTTTTTTAATCTATTTAATGTTTTTATGTTTTGTTTTATTATATTTAGTTTTTATTATTTTTTGTATTTTTTATGTTTTTTGTTTTATTATATTTAGCTTTTATTATATTTTGTATTTTTTATGTTTTTTGTTTTATTTAATTTTGTTTTCATTGATTATTATTTAGTTTTATGTTTTTATATTGTTTTATGTATTTTTATTCGGTTATAATTTTTTTAAATTGTTTTATATTTTTAAGTTTTGTTTTTTCAGTCTAATCAATTTAATTAATTATTGTTAATTAGTTTCAATCCTAGGTTTCAATTATTTATTAATTAATTAGTAATTAATTTATTATTAACAAACCTAAGCTATTTTTACTAATCTAACTAAACTAATATAATTAAATTAACTTTACTAAGCTAATTAATATGAACAATGCAACTAACCATTTATTATTAACCTATTGTTTTTTATCTGAAGCTTGTTTATTCATGCGGGGACCAAATTGGCGGAGGGGTGAAGAAATGGAGGATGAGGGAATGAAAGGAATACCAGGATGATGAAGGATTGGGTGAAATGGATGGTGGGAGAAGAGAAATCTACCGAGCGAGCAAGTTAGGTGTCTTCATCATGAGAGCACTGCTAAACATATAGTTGAAGAAACAAATCTCCTATAATTATAGGACCCTAACATAGGATCCACCTAGGGATGGCAACTCTTTCAAGAGGTGACAAGAACCACATAACTTTGAACACACAGACTAGTTATTTATCCATTGGGTTGATACCAAAACTTTATTTTGCAACATGTACATGTTCAAATCTCTCAACTGAAACCAAATCAAACTGACGACTGAAATTTGAAATTGAGATTGAAAAATTGTTGAAAAGGATGCTCAAAGAGATGAGCTTATTTGCACATTGCTACCTACCCTATACTGCTGAAATTAATGCTGAATCAAATAATACAAAAATTCCAATGAAGCCAATCAAGTAGTTGTTGAAACAAGTGGACTCCTTGACTTCTTGTTAGCACAATCAAAAGGACAACTTGACCTTTTGTCCACAGAATCAAAACTACAAAGTGTAATGGCCACTGTTGAAAACATGATTGATCATTTATTCTAAAAACATATTCCATGTAGTCTTCTATGGGATCGGGAAAGACACAACCTATTTCTTGACTTTCAACAAATTTATGGTTAGAATTGGGTATGACACATATTCTTTTTACATCATTATACAGTTCCTAATATGGCTGGAAATTTTTTGCTGAACTTTGAAATGAGACTCCTGCTGAAACATACCATAAAAGAGACTACCTAATCATGTATATATCATAACCTCTTTTAAGTCCATAACTGAAAAATGAAACATGACTTGGACAACACAAGTCATCCAACACATCAACTATGGAATCATGTAGGAACTCGGATGACTGTTGCATTAGTTCCAATGACACTTCATAGTTTTCTAGGTGCTTATCATTTAGGACATGATCAAGATTCTTATTTAAAAATTGAAATGAATTAAATCTTAATGGTACATAATTATTTTGGATTAACTCATATTTTGTCTCAGGATTTAAGGTTTCATCTAGAATTTGAAAATCAATGTAGCTCAAGGGTTGCAATTCTAGGTCTAGAACAACTTCTATATCATCAGTGGCATCTTCAACTAAGTGATCATAACATTCTTCATCTTTACTACCGACAACTAGTTTATAATTTTCTCTCAGAAATTGAAATGAAGATAAACATAAGGGTAAAGACTTTCCACTTACTCTAATATTTTCTTCATTTTGCACATTGCTGCCATAATTTCTATGCATGGGCTGACTCTCATATTTGAGCTGCAATTGAACTTTTTCATTCCAACAATATGTTGTTGATGGTTTTGAAGAATTCACCTTGGTGTAATTCTCATCATATTTATCATACTTGGGTAGATCATCCAAGAAAGAAATGTCATCAAACATACACATCATATCAGTTGATTTCTCTTCCACAAGGTGAGTTGGAGTTTCATCTTTGACTATGTTGTGAATGGAATACATGAAATAATCATTTTCCAATCCATGATACAATGGGTTCTTTGCAAAGTGTTTTGGGAAAAATGACCCTTTCTTTCTCTGTAACCAATGGAATAGGATTCCCTTGAACAACAAGTTCATTTCTCATGGTGACTTTCTGCATCATTTCTTTCATTGTGCCAGTAAGAATGTCCAATTTTTGTTCTAAAGATTTTAGTTGCTCCTTTGTTATTTTCTTCCTTTCTTCTGCCTTCAACCTTGACCTTTTGATCAACAAATTGGCTTCCACACTAATTGCACTATCCTACATTTACTTGAGTGTTGTAGTGTTCCTTTCTCTCAATTGAAATACCATCTCTGGATCAAAGGCATCTGGGTAGTGTAAGAGAGCTAAACCAGGAGAAGGTTTTATATCAACACGCATTGAATTGTAAACTTGATTGAATCTCATTGAAAAATGTTTCACTGTCTCTCCTTGATATCTTTTCAAATGATCATATTCTTCTAAAATTAGAAAAAAAAAAATTTGATCTCCCATTTACCAAGGAATACTTCTACAAACTGATGAAAATTGGAAATGCTTGCAGATGACAAATTTTTTAACATTCCTTATCTCTCTCTTGCAAAGATAGAACAAAAAGTATGATGCAGACATCATTTTCCTCAACCTCAAAAAGATCAAGAAATTTCTAAAAACCCTAAATGTTTTTCTTAGCAGTGATGCTACCATATTCTCCATCAAACATTAGAAGATATTTGTAGTAATTAACAGGGAAATCATGGAGTATAGGGGGTAACATAAAAGGCTTGTATCTATCTGGAATATTTACAGATGTAGGAGTATGTACATGGGATGTAAAACTAGGCATGGTCTCTTGAGGCTCCTTAGGTTGAATTTGATCAACATGAGTTTAAACAATATCATCTTGGCTATGTTCACAAAAAGGGAAGAAATAATTAAAAATAAAAGAAATTACGTCTTGGATAAAATTCCAACTTGCATACCTGATATTTTCAGATTGGCTTCTCATGTTTTGGGTTCTTCCACCAGTGGGGTCTTTGAAACTGATTTGAGTTGATTGGATTTGCGAGGTGGATGATTCAACATTATTGTGTCTCATCACTATCCACCATCAGTAATCAAATCTGGAACTTGATATGATTTTCAGTAGATCTTCTCGGATTTCTGGTGCTTAATTTAATGAAGGTTGTTGAAAACATGTATTCAAGTTCTACTGTGTTGTTGATATTTCGATGCTGAAGGAGCTTATTTCTGCAAAAATCAGGTTGTAGAGTCTAGATTCGGTGATTGACTATTGATCTTCATCTTTCACGTGTCTTTGTACATTTTATTTCATTTCCATCTGTGAATTTGATCTCTCTTCCATCTGTCTCTTTTGATTTCTTGCCTCCCGAAGATCTGAAAAATAGGGTTCAGGGAAATATTTTCTTATCCCAATCTGTAGCATATGTGAAAAATATGGAAGCGGTTATTGTTCTTTGGACTATTATGAGAAAAAACCTCTTTCTATTTTTCCAAATTCATCCCCATATTTCGAAAACATCTTCCGCAAAAACATGACAAAAATGGGAAAAAATGGAAGCCTGAAAAATAGTACTCAGAGATGGATTTGATTCTCCCAAGTCCTGATACCTTTACAAAAAATGAGAGAGGTTATTGATGTAATGACTTCCTCGTTACGACAACAACTCTGATAACAGGTGCAATTTTTTTTTTTTTTTAAAGTGTGTGCGTGCGTGTAGAAAGGAAACATACACACTTGACCCTACGTCGCCACCCGACGACTAACAAGACACAAACACGATGATCACAACAATAAGACATAAGGTGCACAACAAGTAACTGCAAGCATTAAACGACCATAGACATAAAGAAGAATCCATAATAGTAGATTTTACTATTTCTGCACAGGAAAGCAGGGCGTTTAATCTTAGTTCTCTGCTCCGGAGAGAGAAAATGTTAGATAGGCTCCTGGTCGACTGCTCAGGAAGAAACTAGTAACCCGACGACGAACGAGATGCAAGCAAGACGAACACCACAAGATGAAATATGACATACCATAGGCAACTGCATGCATTAACGAAGATCACTCAAAAATAAGTCAAACTGACTACCCATCCATCCTACCCTGCAATGGTTAGGACCTCCAAGACACATAAGCAACGCTCAAGCCTAGGTTCCCATCGATTTTAACCATTTAAGTTCTCAGGGCTGGTGATTGTTCTGAGGAACATGGAGGTGTCTACATCCCGCCTGACACAACCGACCAAGCAAATAAAATGCTAAATCAACGAACATCAAGGACGATCGTCGCGCGATAAGTCCTATGAATCAACACACAACCCATGAATTCCATAGTGCAAAAGATTGATTACTAATTCCATCATAAAACGACATCAGTGTGAGTGCAAAGAAATTAACCTTATTTTAATTCAAGATGCAATGGTAATCCCTTTTTCTTTTCCTTCCTCAAGGCGCCATACATATCATCATTCATTGAAATCGATTATGCCGGTCAGCACTTCTCCAAGGTTAGAAACAAATAACATCATTTGTAAGCTAACTAGAATAAATAACATTATAACTAAGTCATTTAGCACTGGAAACTAAATGCAACAGTTCTTTCAAGGTGACTTAACCATGCCCTTGACAATTTTTCCACTCCCACTTTAATAATTACCAAAATTCTAGTTGGGCAATTAAATTTTAACCCAATCTCAGTTTGTAGGCCATTTACTTCCATTGAACCAATGCTAACTAAAGTACCTTGTTATATTGAAAATTATAAGGTGTCACGATTAATATTCATTCATGCTATACAAAAATATATATTTTTCTTCTTCTTTGTTGAACTAAATTTGGCAGTGAAATTTAAATAACAAATGACGAAATAAAAATAAAATAACAATTTAACGATAATAAGGAAAATAACAATCTGAAAAGTAATGTTCATGATAATTCTTTTTAATTGGACAAAGTTCTATTATTAAACCAACAAATGACGATTGATAATAAAATAACAATTTAGCAATAATAAGGATAATAACAAATCTGGAAGGTAAAGATTATGATAATTCTTTTTTAGTTGACAGAATTCGATTACTAAACCAACAAATGACGATTGATAATAAAATAACAATTTAATAATAATAAGAATAATAACAAATCTGGAAAGTAATGATTATGATAATTCTTCTTAAGTTGACAGAATTCGATTATTAAACCATCGCTAAGTTCCACAATAACCCCTTAGTGGCAGACGAAGTCACTACCCCAAGACCGTTCATACAGTGATGGTGCGATTAAAATAATCTCCTATCAATTATCCATCCGTTAAGCAACATTTTAAGAACAAATTAGTAAGAGAAATAAAATTGGAAACCTCCCAGGCACATAATACTATGCTATACCTAACCATCCATTCGCAATACTTGAGTATAAGTGAGCATGGACATAATATGACATTCCTTATGAAGAATAATAATTAAATATATATTTTATTATTGAAATGCAGAGAATCTATATAGTGAGTTACTGAACCCAACCTATTGACTAAGCTACACTACTCAATTAATTCTCATTTATTCAATGGATAAAACCTAATTTAAAACCCACCACTATACCAGTAAGTTTTTATTGTGGTCTCGTGGTAATAATATAATTATTATCACACAATAATACTTCCAAGGACCTGGTCTTAACAAAGAGGGGATAAGAGACAAGCCCTCACCACAATGGGTTAAGATTCAAATTAATAACGATCATTTATTCAGGTTTCTAGATTATTTGATATAACATTTTAAATAAAAATTAAATCATTTCAATTCCGTATCAACAGAATTATGCCGCCAGCAACAGAACATTATATTCATCAGTAAATCACCATTTGAATACCATATCAATAGAATTAGGCTGCTATCAATAGAACAATATATCCATCCGTAAATCACCATTACCTACTTTTGGGGGTTATGATTACATAATTATTATTCCACCAAAAAAATAAAAACTTAAGGAAGGATTTAGCCACCAATGTATGATGCGGGAAAAATACATTTTTAAGGTTTGAGGGTCTAAGGGGCCAGTACTACCATCTCCCAACACAAACAAGTCACTCCCACTCAGGTAAGGAAGGAGTTTCTTCCCGAGCTATCCACCTCAGCACCAAGGATTCACTGACCTCCAGATGAGCAACTTCCAACAGGCGTTCTCGCTGTCAAACTTAAGGCAAGCGAAAAGTTCAAAAACCACGCGCTGTCATCCCAGGAAACTCGTGGTTGACTTCCCAGGTAGACATCAGAAACTTAACTTTGGTAGCTAACAACTGGAAAATGCCAAAATGGCACAAACAGAAAATTTGAATCCCCCTCACGCTATCACTGCATAGATTTTGGTCCCCAAATTAAGAAACGGCTCCAGAATTGTAATGAAAGGACAGTACCCTACACAAACCCCATGATCGAATCCCAACACTCAGTCCAAATGCTAAGGTTGGGTCACCACAGTCAAGTAAAATTCCAAAACAATAAATAATAAAAATTTTACACAGTCCCGAACCATAAATAAAATTTTACATAGTCTAGAGCAATAATTAATAAAAATTACACAGTCCAGAACAATCAATAAGAAACAAATTACACAGTCCAGAAAAACAAAAAAAAATTACACAGTCCAGAGCAATAAATAAAATTTACGCAGTCCAGAGCAATGATTAATAAAAATTACATAGTCCAGAACAGTCAATAATAAATAAACTACACAGTCCAGAACAATAAATAAAATTCACTCAGTCAAGAACACATTCGCATGCCAGTAATTAGATACGCAAAGCCCTTAAACCACCATGCAACTACCAAGAACACCATCACAGGCTATTCATAAATTTCACAACGCCATTAACATGCATTTCCTATGTAAATAATCGGGAGGAATTCATTGCAGTAACTATATAAATAACAACGCAACCCTGTAAATGCTACCATGCATTCTAACTATCACAGTGTTTGTCATTGACGGTAAAATTATACAGCAACAAAATTACAGCGAAAAATCCAATCCGATCATTCTACACTATCAAATAATGAGCGTACCTTTTTCCTTATCGACTGCCTCGATTGATGTCCGCGCCTCGATTGATGTCCGTGCTCTCTGTGCCGCTCCTGCCCACCGATCGTCGAGACCTCACCGATACCTCTCAGCCAATCGCTAGGGGTACTCTACTTCCCCCTTAGCCCCCCGAGCTGCATAGGGGCCACAAAAAATCCATATGGTAAGTCTAGCTTCCCAGCTCGCCTTGCAAGGTTGACCTACCACTCCTCTACAATCTGAGAAAACCCAACTCCCCACAAGTAATCAGTCAAGTCGTAAATCCAGCAGTGTAATGTTACGCTAACAGTCGATCCCCTTCTTCCTCATCTCCCTCTTCTTTTATAGAGTTTTTAGACCCACCAACTTTCCTAATTCACATTTTAAATTAAGTTTCAATAAAATATTCTAAATATTCTCCATCGCACAAGTGTCGTCCATCCCCCTCTTTTCTCCAATAAATATTTTCTTTTAATTTATTAATTGTCTCAACTCCCTCACCCACCTAGAGTCTCTCCTAAATTTACTCCTAGGTGTTCCTAGATCCCCTTACATGTTTTAAATACTTTCCTAAAAAAAGATGTTACTAAATTAGCTCAGATTAGCAGGTTCTTAATTGCAAATTCCTTACTATGTTGACCTTGCCTTTTACCATAAGTTCCCATCTTTTCTTTATTAAGTTTCCTCCATTACTTAGTTTCCTAATTCTTATTATTCCCTTCTTTCCCCTTTTTATTAA
>JASDQU010371183.1:197688-210295 GCA_032191745.1 Picea mariana | reverse complement strand
TTTCTTTTGCTTTTTGAGTGGAGGTTTCTTCTTCTTTTTGGGGTTTTGTATTTTTTATAAATCTACCTTTAGGATCTCTATTTCTCATGAAATCATATTAAAAATGAAATGAAAAACTAAGATTGAGTTTCAGAGTACCTGTGATAACTGATATGTCGGTTTTCACCCTTTCGTTTCCACAGCTGCTCTTACTATCAACCTGCTAACACACCAAACCAAGCTAAGTGCAATTCAAAACTTAATCTAAACAACTGTCTTCTTACCCTTTAAACAGCTCCCCGACAACGGCGCCAAAAATGTCAGGCTGCTAAATTGAAGCTTTTAAGTGACCTGAAACACTAAATTGTCAAACCAGGGTTGGTAAACTTCGAGATGATACACAGTATGTGAAGGCAAGCGTATAGTCTTTATTTGAATGCTATCCTAAGAATAAAACACACACCTATTCTGAGAACTTGAATTTTAATGACTAACTTAAAACTGATCATTTCCTATCTAAATCATTAATAGAAAAACAGTCTTGTACTCCGATGCTGATACTGCTATTTCTATTCAAAAGTGTAGTTCTACAAAATCATTCTACCTCTATGTTCAACCATCTACCATTAGCATTTTCTTTTAAGTCATGACACACATGGTATTGTCGAAACTGCATTCATTCTAAGCATCCAAAACAAATCTAATGCTATCTACAAGAAAACAGAGTATTATGCTACTAACTGGTACCAGGAGCTCCTTTTGTTCTAACTGTAACCTAACTGTTCTAAGCACGCAAGGAAACTACTGTCTAACAAAGCAAAATGCATGCTACTCCTGAGTTACACCCGAAGTGAAAATGAAAACCAAACAACCATATGCATATTCTAACCCTACAGGCATCAGTCCTGTGTTTAATATTCAACAATGTCAAAGATAATAGTGCGTTGTAATGATTCGATTGAGGAACAAATAAACACAATCCTGAAACTTTTAAAGTGTCGTGTAAGCAACATTAACACACTGTGATGGACTGAAACTATGATAAACCAAAGCTAAATCTGTGAACGCTAAGCTACCTCTAATGCGAGTTCTAAAATATTGAGATGAACGAAATCTATAACAGCACAGACTAAATATATTGCAAATTAAGGCAGCGACTTGCACCAGTTTGGCGGGCCCAACCAAATGGCACAAATGCTGTGGAAAACAACCAGAGCCGACTAGATCATACGATGCAAATACACTGTAACTCCACGCTTCATTAACTCATCAAAACAGTATTCAGATCATATGACAGTCAAAATATATCAACAGCAGTTTGTTTTCAAGACATAAGTTCATAGCATAATCCAGTAGCACACGACCACAATAATAGTAACAGCAGTAGTAGTAGTAACAGTCGTAACCCGTTCTCAGCAGTGATCCCGGGTTTTAATAGAAGTCTCATTGTTCATAACAGTCGAATAACAAAGATGCCTAAACAAACGGATCCCTGATCCGAGAATAATCGTGGAATCAGTTAAAATGTATATCACATCTTCGTGACACGTAGTGTCACGAAGTATGAATGGTGAAGAGTAGTCGATCCAGGTTTATCATTATGCTCTCGAGTGCTCTGTGGCGATGACTCCAGCTGGCCTGTGAACCTTTATGTCCTTCATTCGAACCATAACGCACACCATAATGCACAGCTCTCGAACAGCTCCACTGGTACCTCCACGGGTGCGGGTTGGTACCTGGTACCGGCATCCTATTCCAAAAATAGAAGTGGTACCTACCCCAAGTGATATTAGTCCATTATCAATTTGGAGCATTAAAGTGCATAAAAAATAGTTTGAAATGCAAAGATACCTTAGGTGACCCCTTTGCATGGTAGAGAGATGTTAAGTATGTCAAAATGAGGTCAAAAAGGGTGGTACTGGCATATGAATGGAGGTCTGTGATATATAATATAGGCAAAGAGAATGGTCAAAACCGGGGACCAACAGGGGTTCTCATGCTCGAATGAGAAAGTGACTGTAAAATTATGTTGCAATGTTGTCTAGGTCGCAGTTCCTTTGCGCAATTCCTGGTCTGTATACCAATTTGTTGGTATGCCCTCTAGAGTGTGTATAAAATGATGAGGGCATTCCTCTGGGGGTGTCATTTTCCACAATGTTATACACTTCTCCAAATGTTCCATTGGTGCCCCCTGTCCATCGTAGCTCGATTGCTTATTGTTTTTATGTTCTGCACCGAACCTTATGCACAGTAACCGCTTACATTGTTACCAATCTGTGATTGTCTCTTTGTGTGCACCTCACCATCTTCCAGGTGTGGCCTTCAGTGCTATATCAAGTGATAACAGTCTGTGATCCTCTAAAACTACATCTTCATACTAGGCCAAGAATGTTTCTAAATCATTTATTCAGTGGAAACTGGGTGGTTCTCTTATCTTTGTGCCTACCCATCTTACTTGACCCATCTTACTACGCGATCTATTCGTGCACATCTTCTTGTGGAAACTTCGTGTAGCCTTTGTTGCCAGTTCTCTAAACTAGTATCTGAGTCTGTTGCACATGAAGTAATGCTCCACCAAATCAGTATCCCATCTGTAGTTGGGTTCACGTAATCCTCATCGTGCGCATTTGTTCTATACAACTAGTTGATTTCCTCTAAGTCTAGGCAAGTAGGTTCTACAAACCTCTCCCCTTCCGATGGGTATAATGGTGCAATGACCATGTATTCTCTTGACTCAAAATTCATTTTACTGGTCGTCAAGTTGATTATGGCACGGTTGTCAAACGCCCAATCCAGACCAAGCAACGTTGGGTATGGTATTGTGCCTTCCACTATTTCAATAACTTCAAAATCTGCTTTAGTGCGCATTCCATCCAAGTCTATTGTCACTCCTTTTAGTCTACCGATTGGTAGGACTCTGTGTTGGTTTGCTAGTTTCAGTTGAACAAGTGAATATCCTAATGTGGTCTCTCCCATGCATTTCCATGTCTTCTTTGGTAATACATTAACTTTGTATCCTAGATCTAGTATGATATCTCCCATGTTGAAATCTCTGATGTTGGCATTCAGTCTGAAATCCCTACTAGTTCTTCTTCTTGTATGTAGGTGATTGACTATTTTTGGTTCTAGTTTTCCTTTCGTCTCGATGCTACATTTTTCTAGTATGTTTTTCAATATTTTCATAGATGAGGGATCATTTAATACCTTTACACATGAATGCAAAAATCCTTTGATTATAATTACATGTCCCATGCGTTGCATTTCGTTGGTATGATCCAATAATGGAGGCATCTCGTACTCTGGTGCTTCCTTGTTTTGTTGCACAGTTGAAGTCGATGCCACATCTTCCTTCTGAAATTATTGTCTGGCTTCCTTAAATAATGTCTTCTCATTATGCGCGTCAAACTGCTTCCTTGGTTCGGTGTTCTTCTTCACCCATTGATTTTGTGTTGGCTCTTGTCGGGCTGCATTGTTTCCTGTTTTCTCTCCTCCGCAGGTAACTATGTTGATGTTTCGTCCTTCATCCCTTGCCTCGACTGAAATGCACTGAATATTCTGGTTGTTCTGGTTCCTCTTTTCCTGGATCTTTACTAGTAGTGTCGAACATTCCTCGTTATCATGATCCGATGCGCGACAATACATACAAGTCCCTGGTGGAAGCAGACATTCTCTTGCATAATGTCTTAGTTGTTGATAATTGTGACATACCATTGGTCCTCTACCTCATCCAAAACTTTATTTCGCTTGTCCTCCACCTCTATAGCCTACTTGATCTCCCCTCAGCGTGTTGTATTGAGGCACTTGATTATACTATGTGGTGTTGTATTGAGGTTGTGATGTGTTGTATTGTGGTTGTGTGTTATTATATGGTTGTTGTGCAGTATTATATTGTTGTTGCGCAGTGTTGTATGGAGTTGGAACTTAATTAAACTGTGGTGTGGCTTGCCCAGTCATAATTTATGCCTGCACTCTATATGCGTCTGATGTCCTCTCTCTCATCAGTTCCATGGTTCTACAATCTTTCTCATCGTGGCCCACCGACTTGCAAAAGTTGCAATATGAACACTTTGGAACTGTTTGGTATTTCTGCATCATCGTGCATTGATAAGGGTCGTGACCCGATTTCTTGCAGATTTCAACCATAATCCTCTTGTTGGTAATAGATTTGGCATTCCTACTGCCATATACTACTTGAATGTCATACATTCGTTCTTGTGGTGTCCTTTCGTCCTGCATGCAGTGCACCAAATGGCTTCTCGTTTGGCCTCGTTCTAATTATGGTTTAGCTAAAACGTTAAGTTCTTTAGATCCTCCTTCGGTTCTTTGATAGTTGGGTCTGTCTGTTGAAACTGGTTTTCTTCCAGTTGTAGGGCTGCCTGGAGAGCCTCTGCCTGTGTTTGAAACTTTTGTTGTCGCAATGGATATTTTAAGTGTGGGAGAAGTGAGTTGACAAACAGGTGTCGATGTTGCATATTGGTCATGAGATATTTTAAATTTCCCTTCAGTCACTTGAATCTTTGATCAACATCCCATACGGACTCTCATGGTTTCTATCTTATTTGGATCATCTCATTCATGTATTGATCCTCTGAACTTGGCTTCTGGAACTCATTTATTAGCAGTTTCTTGATGTCTGCAATTGTTCTGGTTGCCCTTGGTGGATTGTTTGTAGCTAAATGCATATACCAATCCAGTGTGCGACCCCTTAGTGTAATCACTAGTTGAGCCAGCTTAGTATCTTCGTCTGTGATCTGTTTTTCTTCCCAAATCTTCTCACAGATGAACAAATGTTTTTTCGGGTCCTCCGACGCTTCTCCTTTGAATTTTGGTAACCTGATGGTGGGATCGTGTCCTGCCATTCTAAATGTTGAACTACTACCTCAGCGTGGTGTAGATAATTGACTAGTGCTGCCTATACTGGCTCCTCCAGTTGTTGTTCCTTGTGTAGATGTAGTTTCTTCTATCCGACTACTTATGAACTTCAATTGTCTACATGGTGGTGTTCTCTTTAATGTATCGGTCGCACATGGGTTTATGGATTCCACACTAACATTAATATGGACAGGATTGTTGCGTTCTCTTCCTGCTCTTGGACCTCTCATCTTCCTCTCATATGCTGTGCGTAGAATTTCCTCAATCTACTCCATAGCCCAGAGATCCTCTACCTCTTTCTCATCACTCGCCAAGCCTTCCCTCGCGACTATGACTCTCTTCTTGGTATTCACCTTGTATTAGTAGGGTACTCCGCTACGCGTCTTTCCAGTTGTCGCCATGATCTGTTTGATCCAGTCATCGTCCATCATGATTGGGTCCAAGGGTTCCTCATTCTTTCCTTAATCCTTTCCTCCTTCCATTTATCCTCTTTCTGTCAGTGCTTCCCCCCTTCCCCCATGCACGCAGGGAAGTTTAGTTGTCTGACTCCATTGTCATTACACCTTTGTTATATAGCAGTATCTTAATAGAAGTATACGACGATCGAATGTACCTTCCTCGAGGTCCACGTAGAAAATCTTTCTCCACTGCGTCGTACGACTTCGTTGTGTCTACTGCAAACTATGTTATAAAGCCTGTTACAGTATTGTCCAACCAAAAATCTATTGCGTAGGTGAATTTGTTGTTCACTTATTGTAGTTGCTCAATCTGTACTGGACTCCACTCTAACTGTCAAATCTAGTCTGTTGCGTGGTTATCCTTCAACCTTAGTATCCACTCCTGCAATAAGTGTGGAAAATCACAAAAAAAGACTTCATGCAAATCAATAAACACGTATTTCTCAAGATATTTGTGAGGTGTTAGTCTAGGGTTTATGTTGTCTTTCTGTGAAAACTCCAACTCTTTTGTCTTTAGCCAACTTTCGATCTCTGCTTTTGTGGGATTCCATGGTCTCAACATACCTTCTAATGGCTCATTGCTTTCTTATTTTCATTTCTCTTCTCTTTCTAAACCTATCTCATCTACTCAATCCTCTCATGTTCCTACCAACACCAACAAAACCATTTGTTGGTTACTATTATATTCTGAGTTCGTACTTAGTGACCCACGGTTTCTGTCTGTCGGGTTTCCAACAAAGCCTCTAAAACTATCGGCCCTTCTGGTAAACCAAAAGGCAACACAACACAACACAAAGGAATACTCATGTGTTTATAGCCTAGGATTGAGTGCTAGATAGGAGAACTGTATATTGAACCACTATTATAAGTTGTAAACGCAATATATTATCATTTGTGAATAAGCAGGAAATATAGCAACTCATTCATTAAACATAACCATAACTATTGAAGACAATAAAGATATGGATGCATTCATCACACAACATAGATGCATGCGCGGATGTTGTTCTTCCTTCTAGTTGTCTCTTTCCTCGTGCATGCTTTCTTTCCCAAAATTTCCTTGCTTTTCTGCTTTGGCCTGCCTCCAACAGTTAGCCACCCGTTATGCCACTAGAGGGAAACCAGAACATGTGGCTACTTGATTTTCAGGTATTGACACACCCTTCTAAGTTCTAGCCTTGCTGGAACTAAAATGCTCACACAAAAATTTATAGTATGTCTACGAAAACAAAAATATGCAAACCATGTTCTCCAACCTTCCACTAAGGCTAGTTGCATACAGAGCTACCATGACTAAAACTACACAAACATAATAAGAAAAAATTGCTAGTTCATCTATCTTGTTGTCGTGGTACGCTAGACCAATGACTCTGCAACTGAAATAGACAAAAAACTAAAACCTAGAGACATCAATCCATAGTTGGGCCTGGTTATCCATGTATAGTGTAGACCGGGGTGAACCACTAACTACAAGTTGGGAATCTGGCACAACCAGGAGCATCCGTGAGAGCATCGAACAGGATATCCATCTGTTGGTTGAGGACTCTCTATGAGTGCACCTGGTCATCTTGCTTTTGCATGATCTTGAAGAGGCGTTGGAGGTTCTCCTCCACGAGACATTTGGAAAAATGTTCTGGTTGTTCCTCCTCCTACTTGTCGGCTTCGTTGGTAGCCCCTATGGTGATATCCTTGTTTGTTCCTGCATCATTCTCCAGCTGCCTGCTTGGAGGAATCTCCTCCTCCACCTTCCATCTTTCATCTCCATAGTAGGGGTCACCTGGCTTGATGATGGGGGGGGACAAGAGGTGGGTGTCCAAAGTGGGGTGCACGCCCAAGGGTGGTGCCTCCTCTTTTATCTCGCTCGAGCTGTGAACTGGTGGTGGAGACGAGGGGTAGTGAGCAGTGGAGGAGGTCGCCTCCAATTTGACCGGAATAGCTCCATAGAACTAGAGAGGAGCCAACCGCATCCTCTGGGAAGTGTGTCGTGGGCTGGAAAAGTGAGCGATGAGTGCTACTTGGGAGGGTAAGCCTGTTGCCACGAGAGAGGGTGTTGTTGTTGCGAGCACCTCTCTTGGGCTTTCCACGCTCCTGAGGCTTGCTAGGGGGGATGTGGAGGTGGAGGAAGGAAGAAATGGAGTTTGGGGAGAGATGCATTGAGTGATGGAGGGAAACGGAGAAGCTCAGAGGGAATTTAAGTGGAGCAAAGGGAAATGGGGAGGATGTCACTCATTCGCAAAAATAGGTTGCAGAGAACAATGGTTCGGTAATTTTCGTGAGAGCCGAGGAGCGTAGCAGGAAGAGTGCACCAGGGAGGGTGAGGAATGGAATGAGCCCCCCGATCAGAGGCATGGTTGCACCTCTTTACTCCATATAATCCTGAAATGACCATTGCGTTCTCCATTGAAGCATGAAGTGACCGTTGTGTCCTACTGGTACGCCCTGCCTGGCTGGTTTTCTCACCCAATTCACCAGTCAAGCGCACTAACATAACTCCTCTCATGGTTTGATCCATGGAGGAATTAATGTGTAGGGGCTAGCGGTCGGGATTCATAACTCCATCGGCTGCCCGGTTCAAGCTGTCCTCGATCTCTCTCTAGGTGGCACCCCATCTAGGTGAGGGAAATTCCTTTGGGATATCTCCATGCAATGAGTCCATAGAGGTGAGCTTCGGGATTTCCTGGAGTTTGTGAGAGTAATCTACTGCGTGGAATCAACCCCTGTGTTGGCCAGTTTGTCTGCCACCTTATTTTCACTTCGTCTTATGTGAGAGGCGGTGAGGATGAGAGAGGGTCTGAGGAGTGACTGAAAGTTGTATAGGTTGCCCAAGAGGCTCCAACTAGGGGTGATTGTTTCTGGATCTCTTCCATTTACGATTTTTGTTTCCAGATCAATTATGACTTTGGAGTCTCCTTTTATTATTAGGCAAGTGAGGTTATGGTCCAGGGCCAATAGCACTCCTTTAATTAGACCCCAAATTTCCGATGATTTGTTGGTGTCGAATCAAAAAAAATTTGTGGTGAGGCTATGAATTTGTCCCTTGTTGTTTCTTATGACTGCTCCTGAGCCTGAGACACCCGGATTGACTTTTGATGCACCATCAAAGTTGACTTTGTGAAATTTTGGCATGAGGGGACACCAAATAGAGGGATAGAAGGATTTGGATATAAGGGAGGGTTGTTGTGGAGGGGTGGAGTGTGATAGCGAGAAGCCCCAAGAGGTCAAGATCGAAATCTCACCCAGATCAATGGGGAAGTCTTCTTGGGTCCATAATTGGAGCTGAAGAGTTTCCTGGAGGTGCGATAGGATGGTGTACCAGAGGCTAGCACGATGGGAGGGCTGGGAGTGAAAGATTCTTATGTTTCTCTCTTTCATAAGTCGTCAAACTATGAAGCCTAGTAAGATTTTCTAGGTTCTGTTTAAAATTGGACTTTTATAAGAGTCAGTTCCCCAACCCCTGATTTTTTTCATGATGTTATCTTTGAGCCATTTGGTTCTTCTCATGATTTGGGTGGCTTGATTCCAGATTTCCTCGTTGAGAATACATTTATTCAAGAGGTTCTCCATAGTTTCTTCTTGTTGATAGCAGAGATGACAGATTGAGGGACCAATAAAACCCCATCTTTGAAGATTGTCCCAGGTTAAGATCTTGTTTTGAAGAAGGAGCCAGAGGAATGTGGATATTTTGGGCCAGAATTTTAATTTCCATATTGTTGTCCAGATGTGGTCTTTTTGCAGAGTTTGAAATTTTTCCTGTAGAGTATATCCTTCTTTGAGAGTAAAGTTTCCTTGGGGTGTATGTCCCCATCTGAGAACATCTGGATATGTGCTTATCCAAATTCATCTTGGATAGTTGCTAGCCTCCAGTGTTGAAGGTCGCAGTCCCTTGCTGCTTGAAGTTCCCGATGGGTTGATTTCCAGCTTCGCCTAGGAGAGTTTATTGGGATGTTTTTCCACATGTCTGCAACTTTGCATGTGGCAAGATCTTGTATGTGATTTTCATAGGGTTGTACGTTTTCTTCTGATTGGATGGGTGGCAGTTGCAGCCAGGAGTTTGTCCATAATAGGTCGCTTTGGCCATTGCAAATTTCCCAGAAAGCGTGTTCTTGTATTAGTGGTCGATTTTTCCAAGCCGCATTCCCAATGTTAGAGCCTTGAATTTTGTCCTGCATCCTGATCAGATGGCTTTGTTGCATGTTTGGGGCATATTTTTGTTTCCAAAGATTTGCCCAATTTTCTATTGGATTTTTGAGCCATCTCCACCAGATTTTAGCTCCCATGGTGTTATTTATTTTGCCAGGGTCCCAAAGGCCCAGGCCACCTAGATATTTGATCTTACAAACTTTATCCCAGCTAACAAGGGCCCATTTTTTGTCCGTCTTGTGGCCATGCCAAAGGAACTTCCTCTGCAAATTCCTTATTTTCTTTATGACAGATTGGGGGGTGGCTAGGGCTGAGAAAAGGTAGGCAGGGATGGCTTGGAGAAAAGATTTTAGGAGGGTTATTCTAGCAGCAAGGTTGAGGGAATGGAAGTTCCAAGTGCTAAGACGGTTGGAGATGGAGAGGAGGAGAGAGTCCTTGGAGATGTTTTAGGCAGCCGAATTTGAGAGAGGGAGGCCCAGGGACTGAGAGGGCAGGGTGCAGACAGGAATATTCAAAATCTGGGAAATGTGTTGTTGGATTGCAATAGGCATGTTGAAGAAGAAGAGTTGTGATTTGGCTAGATTAAAGGTGGTGCCTGAAGCTTCGATGAAATCATTGAGGATGGATCTTAGTTTGTTTGCTTCTTGTGTTGTGGGGGTGTTCAGAACCATTGTGTCATCAACAAATTGGTTATGGGAGGCTATAGGCTGGAGCCCATTGTTACACGTGATTTTGGACACTTGGGTGATGTCTCAACAGTGATGTATTCAGGCTCCCAACAAGGACTTTTTGCCTAAGAAAAGTGGCTCTTGTCTTCTTCCAAAAACATATTTTTAAGATGAGTTCACAGGCTGCCTATGGTCTAGGGTGCGAGAATCCTTCATTCTCGCAGGCCACTCACACTTAGGGTGCGAACTTCTCGCAGTCTGCTCCATACACAGGGTGCGAACTTGTTTTTAAGCTTGGAAAGGAGAAGAGGTCTTGAGGGTTCTAAAAGGGAATCTTCTAGAAAATGAGTTAGCATTCACATGGTTGTTATTCTACTGACTTATCAGATTTGATGGGATCATCCTCATCCATGTAACCATCTCTCATTCTCCTATATATTGAAAGGTTTCTCATGGAAAAGGTTAAAAAAGATTGAATGAAGAATTGGTGAAAGAATTGTGTGAAGAACCCTGTTTGGACAGAAGCTTGAAGGCTCTATTTGGTCTATCAAGAGGAATTGGATCTTCTTCATGCAAGTACAAGGCAATTGTGTGTGTTGGAACCAAGGGTCACTGAAAGGAAGCTTGCAACATCAAGGCGATCAGGTTGTATCTTCTACTTTCAATTAATATGATACAGCGGCTTGTCCCTTTCCCATAAAGTCACTCTTACTTTATTGTGTAATTCCTTGATCATATGCATAAGTTGACATTGAATATATTTTTCTATCTTCACTTTGGTTGGTTTGTGTTGTCTTGGACTTGACTTCATGAGAGCACCGGAGCAAAGTGGGAACAACAGAGACCCAAGGAAGCGATATAAATGTATGTCACTTGTTCCTTCCTATTAGTAGATTCAATGATTACAACTTAGGGAAAGAGTCGTGTCATGTTCTGTTTTGTTCTAGATCCAGGTGGATCTAGGGAGATCTGTTAGTGTCCGCACCTACCGATTTGTCCGATAAAAAAATTGGCGACCATACTGGGGATGCAACCCATTTTTGGTGGTTTTTGGTGGTTTTTCCTTGGCCATTTTCACTTAACTTACCATTTTTCATTTCCATCAATCTCTGAGTCTTAAGGAGACCCTGATAGACTCCCTGGGTCCAGAATTTCCTTCAAAAATTGTCTTTTTTCCAAATTTTGCTTAGTTTCAGGCCTTCTCGCACTGCACCCTTCTATAGCTTGTGAGAACCACCAGAGTTCGCACGTCATTGTTCAGTCCAGTGCGAACTTCTCGCATTCTGCTTGGGTCGAGCCTGTGAGAATCCTTGATTCTCGCACTGTACACAACTGCCAGCCTGCGAACCCATTTGCAAATTTTTGGATAAAGGTTTTTTGTATCCTCAGATGCCCAAATTTGTATGTGTGTCTGAAAAGAACTTCTCTAGACAGTGATTGATTGTTTCTTGACTTCGAATTTCGTGAATGATTAGTCTTCAGAAATTGAAATCTCTTTTTGTTCATTTTTTCTCAACTGATACCTCTTGACCTTTTCTTAACAAGGATATAATCTCTGGTTTTGAAATCTGAGTGCTTGTTTGGTTGGGAGCCGGTGATCGGTTTAAAAGTTGGGATTAATTGTTTTTTTTTTCAATTGCTCATTACTTGAAAAATTGTTTCCCACGTGCATTGGAAGAGACTAGTCTTGTATGTTTGTTGTGTTTGTTTTCATTGAAAGATTGGTTTGGGTTTTTGTTGTATATTGTTTTTTCATCGATTGGTAGTTTTTCTTAGTTCCACCACTATTGTTTGGTTTCTAGTGAAAATTAAAAAACATTTTTTCTTTTTAAGCAACTTTTCATTCGAAAATATTGGCATTCAATTGTTGAAATAGAACGAATAGAGGATTGCAATTATTCATGATTGATTGATATTGCATTTTAAAGAAGATCACATATCGTAGTTCAAGTTGTTCCAGAAAACTCATCTTTCCCTCCTGTAAATAGGTTTCATCGAACAAAAAAATTGTATCGTTCATTCCTATCTATGCATTGTTGGGTCAGAGTCTCACACAACATCGGTTTCATTTCCATATCCTTTGAGTAACAACAGCCTTTAATAATCTTGCGAAATTTTAAAATTTAACTAGTAACTCTTTTCTAGGACACTTTTACACCAACATTAGCTAGGCTAGAGCTTTGGAATAGGCAGTGAGATACACTCTCCAAAGCAAAAAACACACAATAGCATCTTGTGGTAAGGAGTGTCAAATTCCATTTGCAATATTTTTTCCTGGGAAGCCCTTCTCACACAAAGGTCAACCCCGAGGTCGCATTGAGATTGACAGAGTTACTCACCCTGCTTTGTTGATATTGGTGTAGAGATTGCATGTATTACATGGGTCACTTGAAGGTATACTCACAATGATGAGTGGAAGCCTCTCAAGCTGATTTTGGGCTAGATACCTTGCCCTTGCGTGTGGATCGGACTGTCAACTGTTCCCTCAGG
>JASDQU010371183.1:183059-194703 GCA_032191745.1 Picea mariana | reverse complement strand
TCACACTTACCACTCAAGCCAAAGATTATTCTTCCTCCAAAGAGACGGTTGATGTGATACCTCCTTCGTTGGCCCAACCATCTCCTACGACTCCACCTACCAACGGTCCTCTTCATCTCGAATGACCGAGCCTCGACATAGTTCTTTGCCCTCCTCCAAAGGGCATCGTTCGGAAATCGGCTTTCAATCCTCATGCATGTGTTGCCCAGAACTACAGTATTGTTGAAGATCTGGCCCAAGCACCATCCGCGATGTCAACCCTTGAAGTCCTTCAAAGTTGTCCTATACAACAGAAGGCACTGTTGAAAGCTATCGGTGGAATCGACCCTATGGATACGAATTTAGCAATTTTTTACTTGGAAGATCACATTCCAAGGTTACCCCCTCAACTCACACTCCAAATACAAGTTATTGTCTCCAACAAAAACATTTGTAGAATAGTTATCAACGAGGGTGCCTCGACATGTTTCATGTCTATTACCTATTGGAAAGGCATCGGCTCTCCTCCTTTGACTGAATCCCACAACACACTCAAAGCCTTTAATGGCTCTGGTTTTAAGCCTTATGGTGTCCTCCCTTCTTTGTCGACTACATTAGAAGGCAAAACGGTCCAAGTTGAAGTGGAGGTCTTTGACGCTCCTTTCAATTACAACCTTCTACTTAGCTGTAGCTGGATTGATTCCATGCACGCAATTGTGTCGACTCTTTTCCATGTCATGCATTTCCCACATCAAGGCAAGGTAATTACCGTCAACCAATTAGCCTTCTTTAACCCGGATGCAACTACCAGCAACATATCGTTCATTGCCAAGCCCCCCCGGATACGAGAACATTGGTGTGGGTCTTCTCAAAGATTCTTCGTTGATGGGCACTTTCCCCATCCCACCACCCGATGTTCCACATCTGTTTGTCGCCTCGATCAACATGATGTCCACCTCTGCTCATGAAACCTCTACATCTTACAACCCATGGATGGTACCCAACCCCGATGATCATCTTCGTTACAGAAACGAAATGCCTTTGAGTCCAGTCGAATCCGCCTATCAGGCCATTCAATCGGCAACCCCTTCTACCCCTTCTCTTGGTGATTTATCTCCAGATCATTTCCACGTCATTTTTACCACGACGAGACAATTATGTTCAGTATGGAAGACACCCCCTGGGATGATGGACATCATCATTCCATCCTCTTCCTGGAACAACACACCATTGAGAGTTACCAACGGATCTCGACCCCGTCGATCGTTGTCATCATTTCTACCATTCCCGAGTCTACACACGATGTGTTTTCTGAAGAGAACTTAAGTAATATCTCACCCAGCATCCCCCTCGGCATATCCATAAAACCTAGAATTGTCGAAAATGTGCATATCGAAGCTTCGTGTTCCCCTGACGAAATTGTCACCTACAAGTCGCTTTTCAAAGAATTTTGTGACGTCTTCGCCTGGAGCTATGAAGAAATGTCAGGTATTAACCCCGAAATTGTGATACATGAGATTAAGACATACCCAGATGCTAAACCCGTCTGGCAACAACTTTGTCTGGTCCACCCACGTAAAGCGACTGCTATCAAGCTTGAAGCCGAGAAACTTCTCAAAGGAGACTTTATTTACCCGGTGGCTCTCACTAACTGGGTTTCCAATCTTGTCCCGATCGACAAGAAACAAGGCGCAATCCATGTGTGTGTTGATTATAGGGATATTAACAAAGCATGTCCTAAAGACAACTTTCCTACCCCCTTCGTCGACCAGATCGTCGACGACTGTGCTGGCAGTGAAATCTTCTCTCTAATGGATGGTTTCTCCAGATATAATCAAATCAATATCGTTCCTGCATACCAACACAAAACCATTTTTATTTGTCCTTGGGGTACTTTTTCCTATCAAAAACTTCCTTTCGATCTAAAAACCGTTGGCGCAACTTTTCAGCATGCTATGTCTTACGCCTTCCATGATATCAAGCACATTGTGCAGCCATATCTAGACGACTTACCCGCTCATTCCATGCGCCGTGTAGATCATCCAATACACCTCCAAGCCATTTTTCTTCGATGTCAGTTTTACCATATACGCTTGAATCCTCACAAATGCGTCTTCTACGTAGAATCCGACCGACTTCTAGGCTTTATTGTTTCACGTCAAGGGATCCGAGTAGATCCTTTGAAGGTCGAGGCGATTCTCAATCTCCCTCCTCCTTCCTCACTTCGCCAGTTACAAAGTCTGCAAGGGAAGGCAAACTTTCTTTGTCGTTTCATCCCGAACTATGTCGAGCTAACTCTTGGATTTACGCGACTGCTCAAGAAAGGGTCTGAGTTCATCTGGGATACCACTGCTAACAAAGCTTTAGAAGCTTTGAAACTATCTCTGACACGTACCCCACTTCTCTTCCCACCTGATTACAGTCGCGATTATTTCCTCTACCTCACAGCCTCGGACTACACCATCGTGATGTTTCTCATCCAGGAGGATGATTCTCATGACGAACATGTCATCTATTACTTGAGTCGAAGTCTTACGCCTACCGAAACCAAGTATTTACATGTTGCAAAACTGGCCTTGGCAGTCGTCCAAGCAGTTCAACGTTTACGGCACTATATCCTCTCTCACAAGACTACGGTAATTTCTAACTGCAACCCTATGCAACACATTCTCACATGTCAACTGCCAGGGGGAAAATACTCCAAATGGATCGTGATACTCCAGGCGTTTGAATTAGAATTCGAACATGCTAAGTCCAAAAAATCCTTAGTGTTTGTCGAGTTGATATGCGACTTTCCCTACTCTGAGACAGAAAATGTAGCAGTCGATTCATTACCTGATGAATCCCTTTTCCTGATTAATTTCGATGATCTTTGGTATGGAGATATCATCATATATCTCCAAACCTAGAATCTCCAACCCAATTTGTCTAGTACTGGCCGCCGTCGAATACGCTACCAAGCATGTCAGTATATTATCCTCGGTGATACTCTGTATCGTCATGGGATTGACTCCATTTTTCGACGCTGCCTCACATTTGATGAAGCCGAGAAAGCCCTAAATGACTGCCATTCTGGAGCCTGTGGTGGTCATATGTATGGGTATGCTACTGCCCAGAAGATATTATGAGCAGGGTATTTTTGTCCTTCCTTATTTAACGATTGTATAATTGTCTTCCAAAAATTCCACGCTTACCAGACCTACAACCATAAAATACAGTCACATCCTTCTCTTCTTCACCCCATGGTATTCGTTGGTCCTTTTGCGAAATGGGGTATCGATTTCATGACATGTCACCCTCACTTGGCCGGGGGGCATGGATACATTATTGTAGCCGTAGATTATTTTACGAAATGGGCCAAGGCGATGCCAACATTTGACAACATCGGAAAGACCGAAACATTATTCATATTCAATCACATCATAGGTCATTTTGGTGTCCTGAGGCTATCGTCACTAATCATGGTAGCCACTTTAGAAACTTCATGATGTCTGAACTCACTGAAAAGTTGGGTCTTCACATGAAAACTCAACACCCTATTACCCACAAGCCAACGGCCAAGTCGAAGCAATTAACAAAGTCTTCATTACCATGCTTCGACGAATGATATGGATTCACAAAACAAGTTGGCACATGATGTTGTTTTTAGCATTGTGGGCTTACCGGACATCCGTTAAGTCTGCTACCGGGTTTACACCATTCCGGTTAGTTTATGGTCTAGAAGCCATCCTGCCGATTGAATGTGAGATACCATCCCTAAAACTAGCCGTCGAACTCCTCCCAAACACTTTTGTTGAAGAAGAACGTCTGTTGTATCTTATACGATTAGACAAAACTCATCGCCACGCCACCCTAGTCATAGAAGCCC
This sequence comes from Picea mariana, assembly GCA_032191745.1. Taxonomy (NCBI): domain Eukaryota; kingdom Viridiplantae; phylum Streptophyta; class Pinopsida; order Pinales; family Pinaceae; genus Picea; species Picea mariana. Next base: position 190,856 of record JASDQU010371183.1, on the reverse strand, counting down.
AGAAGAAACACGTCAAAGCCCAATACGACAAGCATGTAAAGCCTCGTGTTTTCTCTGAAGGTGATCTGGTTCTCCTCTACGAACAAGATCGGGATATGCTAGGAGCAGGAAAATTCAAAGCTATGTGGAGAGGTCCTTATATCGTTAGACGAGTTTTGGAGAAAGGAGCTTACGATTTAGTGGACTATGACGTTATCCCTTTGAGTGAACCCAGAAATGGGTTATACTTAAAGAAGTACTATGCCTAAGATCACATGTGCATGAGTACATGTATTTTATTGTATCATACTTCTTATGTGTTACTGTAGTATGCGTTTTCGTTATCTGGTCTCTGCCCTCGACCGCTTATGTTACATTGTATTTGGTTTCCAGATGTCAAAGTCTTTGCTACCCCACATTGGCTTCGCTGATGGCGCTAGCCGTAGTACTCAGAACCTTGCTTCTGCTGCTTGGGCAATTTACTCCCCTACAAACGAACTTATCACTCTATGAGGTGTGTGTCTCAGTCGTGCGACCAACAATATTGCAGAGTATAGCGCCGTCATCAAATTTTTAATTGATGTTATTTCGCTCGGTATCCGCCACTTGGTTGTACGACTCGATTCGCAGCTAGTAGTACTACAACTAAGTAATGTCTATGCTATTCAAAGTCCTACTTTATTACGGGTATATTTACGAATTCACCTCTTGGAACGTTATTTTGATTATATTGAGTATCAACACATTCCTAGATGTCTAAATACATTGACTAATACATTAGCTAACTATGTATTAGACAGACATTTGGGCCATTTATAAACCAATCACATCACATGTATCACACAACACAAGATAAGCCGGTAGAAGCCGTATATATGTATATAACGATCAAAAGTTTTTACAAAAAGTTTCTGTCCAAGAACAAAAATCTCAAAATGTGAAGCCCATAACTTCTACAAAATAGCGTCATGGGTAACATTCACGATAACACACAACTACCTAGGCCACCCTACGAAGCAGTCAACTAATAGACTCTTACACCCCCACAGTGTGGCGTTGATAACGCCTAGGGATCTCCCTGATAGCCACATCTGGGATGTCAGCGGTCAACTCCTCCAAGTTCTGCTCCACTGCCTCATAGTCTTCGGCATCTCATCGCGTCAATGGAGCCACCTCTCCTCGTCATTGAATAGGAGACATTCTCGGAGGTCGATATGGCCCCACATTTGTGTCATCAAAAAGAGATTTTTTGATTAGTTCTTGGAAAAACATAAAAACATTTTATATGATAAAAAATTACAAAAACATTTAAAAGAACAAAAAGTGTACTTCTTGAGTGCCATGCCTGCCAGACTTACAATCAGAAAATCCGGTCACATACTAATCCTCTTCATCCTGTGGTCTCAATTGGTCCTTTTGAAAAATGGGGCATTGATTTCATGACATGTCACCCTCACTCGGCCGGGGGGCATGGTTACATTATAGTAGTTGTTGATTAATTTACAAAATGGGCCAAGGCGATGCCAACATTCGATAATACTGGAAAGACTGCAGCGTTATTTCTTTTCAACCATGTCATAGCTCGTTTTGGTGTTTCTCAAGCTATCGTTACCGATCACGGTAATCATTTTAGGAATTTTATGATGTCTGAACTTATGGAAAAGTTGGGTCTTTGTCATGATAAAGTTGGGAAAAGTTTTAAAAAAAGGAGCATATGACCTGGTCGATTATGATGGTATCCCTTTAAGTGAACCCAGGAATGGGTTGTACTTGAAGAAGTATTATGCATAAGTCATTTGTGCAAAAATGCTTGTATTTTATGTATCATACTTTGTGTGTGTTACTTTAGTTTGATTTTGACGTTATCTGGTCTCTGCCCTTATGTGACATTGTGTTTGATTGCCAGATGTCAGAGTCTTCGATACCCTATATTGGCTTCGCTGATGGTGCTAGCCGTAGTACTCCGAACTTAGCTTCCGCTGCATGGGCAATTTACGCCCCAACCAACGAACTTATATCTTTACGAGGTGTATGCCTTGGCTGTGCAACCAACAACATTGGCGAGTATAGCGTCGTTATTGAATTATTGGTTGATGCTATCTCGCTCGGAATTCGTCATTTGGTTGTGCGACTCGACTCGTAGCTTGTGGTACTACATCTAAGTAATGTTTACTCTATTCGAAGTCCTACTTTATTACGAGTGTATTTGCGAATTCGCCTCTTAAAACGATATTTTGATCACATTGAATATTAGCATATTCCTATATGTCTTAATACATTAACAGATGCATTAGCTAATTATGTATTGGACAGGCATTTGAACCATTTATAAATCAAACACATTACAATTCACACAATGTAAAGTAAACTGGTAGAAGCCGTCTGTATATATATAACGATCAAAAGATTTTGTTTTTACAAAATGTTTGTCCGAAGACCAAAATATCAAAAATTGAAGCTCATAGCTTCTACATAGCGACGTCACGGATGACGTTCACGGTAGCACACAACTTCCCTAGCAAAGTCAACCCATAGTTGTTGATACTCCCATAGTGTGACATTGATCGCGTCTTGGAACCTCTTCTAGATTCATATCTGGAATGTCTGCTGTAAGACCCTCTAAATTATGTTCCACCACCAGGTAATCTTCGGCATACTTTGGTACTGCTGCCGCTGCTTCTCCTCGTCGCTGGATAGGAGAAGTTCTAGGAGGTCTATACAGTCTAACATCTGTGTTATCAACAAACATTTGGTGTTAGTCTTCGAATAAATATATAAAACAAAAACATTTAAATATGATATAAAAATTCAAAAACATTTTAAAAGAGAAAATTTGTGTACTTCTTACCGAGGTCTCCCCACTGAGCATCTTTAGGTAGTGCTAGATCCGGATCTCCTCGGAAATCCAACCCGGCATACGCATAGTCATCGACCATCAACATCTGGTTTTGCAACCAATCAAAGAAAATATCATCATATTTGACGATGGGTCCTGCCACGTGCCGGGCCATGAGTCGACACCAACGTAACATCCTCGGATCCCTAGGACTTGGAAAGTACCACTCAACCTGTAGTCTGAATACAGGAACCCTCTCTAGGAAGAAGGACACTAACAAAGATCCATAACCAAATTGTTTTAGTTCTCCCCGCCTGCATTTGGTTAGTTGCCTTTTGATACTGCGCAACACTGCATCAGCCCAGTTAAAAACTCGGGGCTCAGTACACTCGATGACGTACTGGAAGTAGCTCTGCAATGCCATATGGGGAGCGGAACTTCTAGCCATCCGAGCAATCGTGAAGAGAATAGTGTGGAGATTCAAGTCAGTTACTCCCCAAATTCCCACTTTCCCTTTCTTTCTTTCGGCCTCGGATACACAGTATTGGTTGCAATATTCACTCATTTTCAACCCGCCACCTCTGCTGCCGATCAGACTGGCATGAGACCCGCGCCTGGATAATTCGGTCAAGAAATATATGTCCTCGATGTCAATAGCTAATGTGTGAGCTCCTACATTGAAAACTTGTTGGTCTGGATCCCACATATGGACTAGATATTCCAGTAATCGGACTTGGGCTCTCATGCCCAGGATACGGAAGTATTTTAAGAGACCACAATATCTTAATGCAGCTATGGTGGAAGGATGATTCTCGACATTTGCATTATCCTCCTCATGTTCTCGTTCTCTCCACTCAAGCACCATGTTTGTGGCTATTTACCTGCATAAGAAACATACAAAGAAGGTTAATGATCTTATTCGTGAAATAAATCTTTTTTATTGGCTAAACTTTTCAAAACTTTTTGAGTTCTGCGCTGCTCGCAGGTGCCATATTATGCACAGTGCGAACATCTCGCAGGTGGCTTAAGGCCCACCTGTGAGAACGATTCATTCTCGCAGGTCCCGTATGGGCCACCTGCGAGAATGCCTCCACACATATATGGTTCAAAAAATAACTTAAAACAGAACTTTTAACCAATAAAATCAAAATTTTAAACCATGAAAAGATCAGGAATGAAGAACTTACCAAGATGTTGTTGACGGCTCGTCAAATGATCACTTGTAGCTCCCGGAAATCAACGCCGAATTCAGAGGGTAAAATGAGGGTTTTTGGAACTCAATGGTGAAAATGTGGAATGATATTGTAAAATTGATTATTTACTCATTTAAATCACTTTTTACTATGTCAATTTTGGGTTTTTTATGTTTATCTATTATTTAAACCTAATGACTAATGTGAAAATGAGTGTAATGACTTGCAGGTATGAAACAGTGATAATTATGGAAAGTTTTTCTCCGTTATGGTGTGATTTTAATTGTTTTTTTATGGTTTTTACATAAACCCTCGAGCGCCTTTTTGTCCGTTCTTGCGCTCGTGAAAAACATAAGAACATGATTGAGCATAGTTTTATCACTTTTTTGGGCTCACTGTGGTTATACAAAAAATGAACTCCCCTAGAGTTCTCTTTAAGCTCTTTTAAGACTCTCTAAACATGAAAAGATCATCGAGCGACCTTGCTATTTTCACGCTCGATAAAGTATTTGAAGTACGCATCTTTCGAGAAATAGTTTAACCCTTTTTCGGTCTCATTGGACTACTGTACGAAAAAGGAACTGAGAGAGTTTTCTTTTAAATGTTTTTCCAAACTCTATAATCTCGAAAAACCTTCGAGTTTCCTATTTCTGGACTCGTTAAACAAACATTGACAGACCTGTAGTGGGACCGAACCTCTCCTTCCTAAGGTTCGCTAAATATACTCCGAGGGACTCGTCTGAAGGATGAGCTTATATCAACAAGCATATGTGATCCTCTTCAAGCTTGCGTAAAAATAAAGAGGCACTTGCCGGAAATGGTGGGGGAAAATTTGGGAAAGGAATATGTTTCATCTTTGTATTGATTGGCAGTAAGTGTCTCTCTTGAACATGACACTCCCTATTCGTCATTTGAAGCTGGTTTGGGAAATCCATTTGTCTCTCTTTTGATTGATTACAAGGTCTTTCCATGTGTCATATTCGAGTCAATGTTGCCAAATCATTGGTCGTGTCGTTCATATGTTCAAGAGAAGTCCGTCTGAAACCTCTATTGAGTCGGCCATCTGCAGTTATCCATTCTCTCTGTATCGGCCTTCCCTCTGTCCAATCCAATTTGCAAAAGTGCTCTGTTTCACCTTCAAACTCTGTTACTCATTTCGCGTCATTGATGGGGGATACATCAAGGCCCTCCTGTGATGAGTTTTGTTCCGTCAACTTCAGCTCATTATTCGGAATCAAGACTTAGAAATTATTCAATACCTTGGAGCTTGCATGCCTTAATGGCAAGTTTCCTCGCTTTCGACAGTGGGTTTATATCATTGACCCCTGATCGAAGGATTCCGTCGGATGTTCGACATCAACTTATTTATTCACACTCGACGGATTGTACTATGGTACCTTGGGAGTCATTGACATCAATGGTGATTTCCCTCGCGCTTGTTAACGGTTACATTAATGACCGGTAATCAAGTGGTTTCTGCCATGTTCGACTTCAACATCTGTAATCACATGGTTAGATTCGTACTTTGGGCGACGAAATTGAAGACCCTATCCAAGTAAATAATTAATTCTCTCCTATATATTGAGGAGGATGCTCATGAAAAAGGTTACAAGCAAACTAGCAAGAGAATTATTGGAGAATTAGTGCAAGATTGTATGAAGGACTGATGCTACAGCAGCCAAGAATACCAGCAAGGTTATCAAAAGTGGTTGATCTTCTTCATGTATGAGCAAGTGTGTGTGTCAGAGCTAAGAGCCATCGAAAGGAGATTTGCAACATCAAGGCTCAGTTTGTAAGTCTTTCTTTCTATCAATTTAATACAGTAATATGTCCTTTTCCCATAAAGCCAATGTCACTTTATTGCATAACTCCTTGATCATATGCATAGTTTAACTATTGAATATATTGATTTGTTTTCACTTCAATTGGTTTGAGTTGTCCTGGTCTTGATGGCACAAGAGCATTGGAGCGAAGCTGGACAATAGAGACCCAAGGAAGCGATCATAAGGTATGTTCATGATTCCTGCCTCCTAGTTCATTCAATAGTCTAAATCTAAGGAAAGAGTATTATTCTGTCCTGTTTTGTTCTAGATCCGGGTGGATCTAGGGAGATCGGTTTGTGTATGCACTCACGGATTTATCCTGAAACAAAATTGGAGACTCCACTGGGGAAAAACCTATTTTTTTTTTAGCCTTTTGCATTTTTCTGTGGCCATTTGCTCTGGTTTCATTTTTCTCATGTTTTGAAAGTCTCTGAGTCTTCAGGATATCCTGATAGACTTACTGGGTCCAGAAGCCTGTTTGATTTTTGCTTTCATTTTCAAAATTTTTGTCATCTTCAGGAGTTATCGCACTGTGTTTAACTACAGCCTGCGAGAATCAGTCATGTTCGCACCCTGCACATAGGGTTCAGTGCGAGTACCTCGCACCTTGCTAAAAGGTTGCCTGCGAGAATCTATGATTCTCGCACTGTGTCTAACTGCTTACCTACGAGCAAGATTTTTCAAAATTTTGAAATTGACTTTTGATTTTTCCAACTGCTCAGATCAGTTGATTTACATCTTATGAGCTTATTGGACTATTGATTGACATGGTTCTTTCTTTAGTTTGCATGCTTGAACAGTTTTAGGGTTTTAAGGTTTTTCTTGTCCTTTGTGGCTTGACTTTCGTTTCTTGGCTCTTATTGGCTAATTCTCTCTCTCTCTGACTTATAGAGTTGAGTGTGTTTGATTGGCTAAGAACCAGTGAATGGTTGAGAGTTAAGTTCTTGGTGTTTCTCATTTGCTTGTTGGTTTGAAATGACATTTTCATTTGCATTGAGAAGACTCATTGGTTTGCTCTTTGTTTTTTGCTTTCATAGAAAGAGTTGATTGGGTTGTTATTGCTTGATTATTTATGATTTGATTTTATGCTTTCTCATTTATATAGTGAGAATTCTTTTTGGAGAGTGAAAACTAATCTTTTATTTCAAAAACATTGTTTTTGTTTTTTAGAAAACATTGAAAAATCAAATTTTAGAGTTTGTTGAAGTATTTGAAAAGGCACATAGAGATTGTCCTTCGATAAATGATTGTTTGCATTGACATCTGAAAGGAAATTGTGCATTGCTTAGTAGTACAAGGTTGATTTGAAAAATGTTCTCTCTCTCCCATAAATAGGATTCATGGAATGAAAAGTGTTACATTTCATTATCATCCTTGCATTATCTGGGTCAAATTCATACAACATGAGTTTCACTTCCGTTACCTTTGAGTAAACAACAACTTTTAAAAACATTGCGTAATCTTAAAATTTTATCTAGTAACTCTTTTCTAGGGCTCTTTTACACCAACATTTAGCTAGACTAGTGCTTTGGAGTAGGAAGAGAGATACACTCTCCAAAAGCTCAAAACACACAATAGCATCTTGAGTTAGGGAGTGTTAAATTCCATTTGCAACATATTGTCCTGGGAAGCCCTTCTAACACAAGGGTCAAGCACTAGGTCGCATTGGTGTTGGCAGAGTTACTCACCCTGCTTTGTTGACATCAGTGTAGAGATTGCATGTATTACGGGGATCACTCAGAGGTATACCCACAATGATGAGTGGAAGCCTTTTGAGTTGATTTAGGGCTAGATACCCTGCACTTGCGTGTGGATCGGACTGACAACTGTTCCCCAAGGATTTACTATTGTTGGTGGTGACCTTAGTGGCCTATCTCTCTAGGTTCTTACCCAAGGTCTCTGTGAAGGGGAAAGTCTTCACGGTACCTGGAATTGACGTTGGCCAAACTCACTTAGGCTCCTTGGA
>JASDQU010371183.1:159032-183039 GCA_032191745.1 Picea mariana | reverse complement strand
ATAGCATCTTGAGTTAGGGAGTGTTAAATTCCATTTGCAACATATTGTCCTGGGAAGCCCTTCTAACACAAGGGTCAAGCACTAGGTCGCATTGGTGTTGGCAGAGTTACTCACCCTGCTTTGTTGACATCAGTGTAGAGATTGCATGTATTACGGGGATCACTCAGAGGTATACCCACAATGATGAGTGGAAGCCTTTTGAGTTGATTTAGGGCTAGATACCCTGCACTTGCGTGTGGATCGGACTGACAACTGTTCCCCAAGGATTTACTATTGTTGGTGGTGACCTTAGTGGCCTATCTCTCTAGGTTCTTACCCAAGGTCTCTGTGAAGGGGAAAGTCTTCACGGTACCTGGAATTGACGTTGGCCAAACTCACTTAGGCTCCTTGGAGGGTATACCCACGATTATGTGTGGGAGATTGCACCAGGGTGTAAGTCCGTTAAGCAGGTCGTCAGCGTAACTTTTCCACCTAAGCCCCGCCCCTTCTCGTCTCGTTGTTGCGACGTTGGATTTCATCACCAACTAGTGGCTTCGAAATTAGAAGGTATTGTTTGTTTGTTGATTGCTGCCTAGTTTTTTGTTTACTAGTGTGTGTTGTTAGTTTCTCGAAGTTGACCATAGGAATTTCTTCACGGAGCTTGTTGTTCATTTACAATTGCTCCCCCACGACATTCACGTAGAATGCAAGGTTTATCTCCAGAACATCTGGACGGTTCTCAACCCTTGCCTACTAGCACACCTGAGGGCTCTCCTCGTCAGAGTGAAGTCACGGTTGTTACTCCACCACACATGGACACCAGTGACGTCCCAGTTGTCACCACACCACAAGTAGAACGTACTGATTCTCTAGAAGATTTTCAAATTACCAATACTAAAGAAGACTATCGCATTCACCGTGGTGAACGACCTTTGTGCGATTAAATCCTTCTGAAGAAGTCGTTGTTACCTCTTCTGAGTCAACTGTTGGGCCTTCTCACGATGTGGTAGGCCAAGATCCTTTTTGTTCGGGTGATTTCCGACGTGTCCTTTTTGGTACTGAGTCATCTACAGTCTACGAAATCAACCCTCCGGTGTTGTCTGAGACAGAAACTACACCAGTAAATAACACTTATCAATTTATTCTTCCTCCCGAGATGGATCATCTTGCGAATACTACGAGTTTCCAAACCGAAATTACAACAGCTACTCTTGCTCCTATCAATACCCAGCAAATACCTGAGGTCACCCGAATTTACCCCCTGGTTACCATGCGTTGAATGCTTTGTTGAATGCTTCCAATACAACACCTCCGCAAACCCCAGCCGGTTCTCCAGGTGGTCCTCCTTTTCCTGGGCATCCTATTCCCGGTTTTATCCCAACACTCCCTCAATTTCCTTCTGGTAATCCTAATCCTAGTGGCACTATTCCAACTGTTTCACCAAACTTGCATATTCCTGTTGGTGGGCAGGGTGGTACGGTTCCTTTTCCTTTTCCGGGACACAACACAGCTACTACGCAACCTATGGTTGGCACACAACTTTTGGGTGGAACTATACCTACGATAGGGGGACCAACCTCACCTTTTGAACAAAATATACCTTCTGAATTGGCCCAGTATTGGAATCAGCTTCTACAAAATTTTCCTCAAAATGCTGGGGGGCAGAAAACTGTCCCTACTGTAGGCCAACCGTATCCAGGTATAACTAATCCTATTTTGGGTTCGGGTCAAACTACTCAACCTCAAGTCCCTACTCAAACTCAAGGTTACAATCCTTGGGGCTACTATCTTACACAGCCACCACCGGATCAGCCAGGATCTTCCCTCTACGGACAATCTGCTTATGGTCCTATTGGTTTGCCAACAGGGCTTCCACCTCAAAGCCATCAGTACCCGCAAGTAAACCGACAGTTACATTTTCTTGCTACCTTGGATTTGCCAGATTTGTCTAGGATTCTAAATGATCCTCTTCGTCACTCTCCCCAATGGCCTGCTATTCCTGCTAAGCTTCCATCGGATATTCCGAAATTCGATGGAAAAGTGGGAGAGAACCCAAATAATCATGTGATGACTTTTCACTTGTGGTGTTCATCCAACTCATTGATGGATGACTCCATTCATCTTCTCCTTTTTCAACGAACCCTTACAGGCGCTGCTGCGAAGTGGTATATTGAATTGCCACGAGGTTTCTTTTCTGATTTCAATAGCCTAGCTATGGATTTTCTTACACATTACCAGTTACCAATCCGTTATGATACTGGGACTGAGATTTTGACTTCCTTCAAACAAACCAAAGGCACTCATATATCGGATCATATTCATGAGTGGCGAAGGAGACGACGTCTTATTAAACTTGAACTCCCTGATAAGTTACTGGTCGAATGGTTTACGAAATCCTTCGTGAACGAAATTGGTAAAGACATTGCTATGGGCGGTGTTGTTATATAGGAGCAGGCTATTAGTCGTGCTCAATATCTTGATCTCGTTTATTCGCAAACGGGAACACTTTACAATTTTCTACCTGAATTACCTCATCCTGGTACTTCCATCACTTCAACTACTCCAGCTGCTTCGCATGCAGCTGATGGTGTGATTGGTACTACTCATACCCATTCACATTCTGTTTCCACTACAACCCCTTAATCCAATTCTTCTAATGTTTCAAATGCTCTGTCTCCTGCTGCTTCCACTGGTAAAACTTCTGAGGTGAACGTTGTTCAATCCACACCGACCGGTAAAAATAAATCAAAGAAAGGGAGAGGCAAAAATAAGGAGAGTAAAAATAATAATCAAACTGAGCAAACTAAAACCCCTCCTGTTGAAGATCGGGATAAGCGCAAACCATGTTACCCTTGCCTTATCTGTGGTGACGATCACTACACAAAGGATTGTCCATGACGTGCCAAGGTTACTAAGTTCCTTCAAGGAACGTCGAAACCATCTACACCGACAGTCTTGTCTCAACCCTTCCCGTATCAACAACAGGCCTCGTTGGTCATCCATGACCAACCCTCTACTTCTACGACATGATATGTTTTGATGTGTACCGGTGATTCCAAGAAAGACAATGTTGCACTTACCACTAGAGCTAAAGACTACACTCCATCTAAGGAGAAGGTTGACGATTTACCCCCCACTTTGGTACAGCCCTCTCCACCGAATCCACCTACGAACGGTCATCTTCATCTCAAACGATCGAGTCTTGATACAGTTCTACGACCACCCCCGAAAGGTGTCGTTAAGAAATCAGCCTTCAATCCTCATGCTCGTGCGGCCCCGAACTATAGCATTGTCGAAGATCTGGCCCAAGCACCTTCAACGATGTCTACCCTTGAAGTCCTTCAGTCTTGTCCTGCACAACGAAGGGCTCTATTGAAAGCTATAGGTGGAATTGATCCTACAGATACGAATTTAATAGTATTTGACTTGGAAGATCATATTCCAAGGTTACCCCCTCAACTTGCGTTTCAGATACAAGTTGTTGTCGCCGACAAGAACATTTGTCGAACTGTTATCAATGAGGGTGCCTCTACGTGTGTAATGTATTTTTCTTGTTGGAAAACCATTGGCTCTCCTCCTTTAAATGAATCACAAAATACTTTGAAATCCTTCAATGGCTCTGGTTTTAAGCCTTACGGTGTTCTTCCATCGTTTCCCGTTACTCTCGAAGGTAAGACAGTCCAAGTTGAAGTGGAAGTTTTCGATGCTCCCCTGGATTATAATCTTCTACTTGGTCGTAGCTGGATAGATTCTATGCACGTTGTTGTGTCAACACTTTTCCGTGTTGTACAATTTTCTCATCAAGGAAAAGTTGTTACGGTTGATCAACTTGCCTTCTTTAATTCTGATACTCGAACTGGCAACGTGCCGTTTATAGCTAAAATCCCACCGGGTTACGAGAATGTTGGTGTAGGTCTTTTAAAGGACTCTTCGTTAATGGGTATTTTCCCCATACCACCACCACCCGATATTCCACGCCCGTCAGTTGCTTCTATTAATATGATCTCCACTGTACCTCATGAACCTCCTGTGTCTTCTGACCCTTGGATAGTCCCTGACCCAGGAGATCATGTTCGTTTCGGCGACGTCATGCCGTTAAGTCTGGTTGAGTCTGCTTATCAAGCCATTCAATCAGCAACCCCTTTTACATCCTCTTTTGATGAATTGTCTCCCGATCATTTTCGTGTCATATTTCCCACTGACGAGATGATCATGTCCGTCATGGAAGACACCCCTTGGGACAATGGGCATCATCGTTCCATACTCTTTCTGGAACAACACACTCTCGAGAATTACCAATGGATTTCGACTCCGTCGACCATTCCCGGATCTACACGTGATGTGTTTACCGAAGGGAACCTCAGTAATATTTCTCCCACGATTCCCATTGATATATCAGTTAAACCTAGGATAGTTGAAAATATTCACATTGGAGATTTGTGTTCTCCAGATGAAATTGTCACCTATACATCTCTGTTTAAAGAATTTCATGACATCTTTTCCTAGATCTACGAAGAGATGCCAGGTATCGACCCTGCAATTGTTGTGCATGAGATAAAGACATACCCCAGAGCTAAACCAGTCCGGCAACGCCTTCGTCCTGTCCATCCACATAAAGCGGCAACTATCAAACTCGAAGTGGAAAAACTTCTCAGAGCCGATTTTATTTATCCCGTGGCCCTGACAGAATGGGTTTCTAACCCTGTACCGATTGATAAGAAAGGTGGTAGTATACGCGTTTGTGTTGATTATCGGGATATTAACAAAGACTGTCCCAAGGACAACTTTCCCACCCCTTTCGTCGACCAGATTTTTGATGACTGTGCCGACAGTGAAATCTTTTCTCTCATGGATGGATTTTCCGGCTATAATCAAATTAACATCGCTCTTGAGGACCAACATAAAACTGTTTTTATTTGTCCTTGGGGTACATTCGCCTATAGAAAACTTCCCTTCGGTCTTAAGAATGCGGGCGCAACGTTTCAACATGCTATGTCTTATGCGTTTCACGACATAAAGCATATCGTTCAACCTTATTTGGAGGATTTACTGGCTCATTCTTTACGCTGAGTCGATCACCCCAATCATCTCCAAGCAATTTTCGTTCGTTGTCGGTTCTATCACATTCGTTTAAATCCTCATAAATGCATTTTTTGTGTCGATTCCAGCCGTCTCCTAGGTTTCATTGTTTCACGTCAAGGGATCCAGGTAGATCCTCTTAAGGTTGAGGCAATTCTTAATCTCCCTCCTCTTTCCACACTGCGCCAGTTACAAAGTTTGCAGGGGAAAGCAAACTTTCTTCGTTGTTTCATCCCTAATTACGTTGAGATTACTCGTGGGTTTACACAACTACTAAAGAAAGGTTCAGAGTTTGTTTGGGATACTGCTGCCAACAATGCTTTTGAGACTTTGAAGTTGTCCCTCACAAAAGCTCCACTTCTCTTCCCTCCTGATTATAGTCGTGATTACTTTCTTTATCTTGTTGCCTCGGAGTATACCATCGGTATGGTTCTCATTCAGGAGGATGATGCACACGACGAACATGTTGTTTATTACTTGAGTAGAAGTCTCACATCCACTGAAATCAAGTACCAGCATGTTGAAAAACTGGCTTTGGCTGCCGTACAAGCCGTTCAACGCTTTCGGCATTATATTATCTCCAGGAAAACTACAATGATTTCACATTGTAACCCTATGCAACATATTTTGACACATCAATTACTAGGGGGCAAGTACTCCAAATGGATTGTCATACTCCAGGAGTTCGACTTGGAATTTGATCGCGCCACGTCTAAGAAATCCTTGGTTTTCGCTGAATTGATATGTGATTTTCCTCACTCTGCCGCGGAAAATGTAGCAGTAGATTCATTGCCTAATGAATCTATTTTCCTTATAAGTACTGACGATCTTTGGTATGGAGATATCATTATATATCTCCAAACCCAAACTTTCCAGCCTACTTTGTCTAGTAACGAACGACGTCGTATCCGCTATCAAGCGCGTCAATACGTTATCCTCGGGGATACTCTTTACCGTCGGGGTATTGACTCTGTTTTTCGACGTTGTCTAAATTTTGACGAAGCCGAGAAAGCTTTGAATGACTGCCATTCTGGAGCATGTGGTGGTCATATGTCTGGGTATTATACTACCCAGAAGATCTTACATGCAGGATATTTTTGGCCTTCCTTATTCAATGACTGCATTACTGTTGTTAAAAAGTGCCATGCCTGCCAGACCTACAATCAGAAAATCCGGTCACATCCTGCTCCTCTTCATCATGTGGTATCAGTTGGTCCTTTTGCAAAATGGGGCATTGATTTCATGACATGTCACCCTCACTCGGCCGGGGGGCATGGTTACATTATAGTAGCTGTTGATTACTTTACAAAATGGGCCGAGGCGATGCCAACATTCGATAATACTGGAAAGACTGTAGCGTTATTTCTTTTCAACCATGTCATAGCTCGTTTTGGTGTTCCTCAAGCTATTGTTACCGATCACGGTAGTCATTTTAGGAATTTTATGATGTCTGAACTTATGGAAAAGCTGGGTCTTCGTCATCATAACTCGACACCCTATTATCCACAAGCTAATGGCCAGGTCGAAGCAATCAACAAAGTTCTTATAACTATGCTTCGACGGATGATAGGAATTCATAAAACCAGCTGGCACACGATGTTGTTTTCGGCATTGTGGGCATATCGGACATCTTTCAAATCCGCTACAGGGTTTACACCCTTTCGTTTAGTCTATGGCGTGGAAGCCATTCTTCCAATAGAATGCGAGATACCTTCTCTAAAGCTAGCTGTCGAACTCTTACCTAATACTTCTGCTGAAGAAGAGTGTCTATTGTATTTGATGTGATTAGACGAAACTCATCGTGACGCCACTCTCGTGATAGAAGCCCAAAAGAAATGTGTCAAGGCACAGTATGACAAGCAAGTCAAGCCTCGCGTCTTCTCTGAAGGTGATCTTGTTCTTCTGTATGAACAAGATAAAGATGTCTTAGGAGCTGGGAAGTTTGAACCAATGTAGCGTGGTCCTTACATTGTTCATCGAGTTTTAGAAAAAGGAGCATATGAGTTGGCCGATTATGATGGTATCCCTTTAAGTGAACCCAGGAATGGGTTGTACACAAATGTTTTTATTTTATGTATCATACTTTGTGTGTGTTACTTTAGTTTGCTTTTGACGTTATCTGGTCTCTGCCCTTATGTGACATTGTGTTTGATTGCCAGATGTCGAAGTCTTCCCTACCCTATATTGGCTTCGCTGATGGTGCTAGACGTAGTACTCGGAACTTAGCTTCCGCTGCATGGGAAATATACGTCCCAACCAACGAACTTATATATTTACGAGGTGTATGCCTTGGTCGTGCAACCAACAAGATTGCCGAGTATAGCGCTGTTATTGAATTGTTGGTTGATGCTATCTCGCTCGGAATTCGTCATTTGGTTGTGCGACTCGACTCACAGCTTGTGGTACTACAGCTAACTAATGTTTACTCTATTCGAAGTCCTACTTTATTACGAGTGTATTTGCGGATTCGCCTCTTGGAACGATATTTTGATCACATTGAATATCAGCATATTCCTAGATGTCTTAATACATTAACAGATGCATTAGCTAATTATGTATTGGACAGGCATTGAACCATTTATAAATCAAACACATTACAATTCACACAATGTAAAGTAAAGAAGCCGTCTGTATATATATAACGATCAAAAGAGTTTGTTTTTACAAAATGTTTGTCCGAAGACCAAAATATCAAAAATTGAAGCTCATAGCTTCTACATAGTGACGTCACGGATGACATTCACAGTAGCACACAACTGCCCTAGCAACTCTGCGGAGCAGTCAACCCATAGCTGCTGATACTCCCACAGTGTGACGTTGATCGCGTCTTGGAACCTCTTCCAGATTCATATCTGGAATGTCGACTGTAAGACCCTCTAAATTCTGTTCCACCACCAGGTAAACTTCGGCATACTGTGGTACTACTGCCGCTGCTTCTCCTCATCGTTGGATAGGAGAAGTGCCAGGAGGTCTATACGGTCCAACATCTGTGTTATCAACAAACATTTGGTGTTAGTCTTCGAATAAATATATAAAATAAAAACATTTAAATATGATATAAAAATTCAAAAACATTTTAAAAGAGAAAATTTGTGTACTTCTTACCGAGGTCTCCCCACTGAGCTTCTTCAGGTAGTGCTAGATCCGGATCTTCTCAAAAATCCAACCCGGCATACGCATAGTCATCGACCATCAACATTTGGTTTTGCAACTAGTCAAAGAAAATATCATCATATTTGACGATAGGTCCTGCCACGTGCCGGGCCATGAGTCGACACCAACGTAACATCCTCGGATCCCTAGGACCTGGAAAGTTCCACTCAACCTGTAGTCTGAATACAAGGACCCTCTCTAGGAAGAAGGACACTAACAAAGATCCATAACCAAATTGTTTTAGTTCTCCCCGCCTGCATTTGGTTAGTTTCCTTTTGATACTGCGCAACACTGCATCAGCCCAGTTAAAAACTCGAGGCTCAGTACACTCGATGGCATACTGGAAGTAGCTCTGCAATGCCATATGGGGAGTGGAACTTCTAGCCATCCGAACAATCGTGAAGAGAATAGTGCGGAGATTCAAGTCAATTACTCCCCAAATTGCCACTTTCCCTTTCTTTCTTTCGGCCTCGGGTACACAGTATTGGTTGCAATATTCACTCATTTTCAACCCGCCAACTCTGCTGCCAGTCAAACTGACATGAGACCCGCGCCTGGATAATCCGGTCAAGAAATATATGTCCTCGATGTCAATAGCTAATGTGTGAGCTCCTACATTGAAAATTTGTTGGTCTTGATCCCACATACGGACTAGATATTCCAGTAATCGGACTTGGGCTCTCATGTCCGGGATACGGAAGTATTTTAAGAGACCACAATCTCTTAATGCAGCTATGGTGGGAGGATGATTCTCGGCATTTGCGTTATCCTCCTCATGTTCTCGTTCTCGCCACTCAAGCACCATGTTTGTGGCTATTTACCTGCATAAGAAACATACAAATAAGGTTAATGATCTTATTCATGAAATAAATCTTTTTTATTGACTAAACTTTTCAAAAAAAATTGAGTTCTGCGCTGCTCGCAGGTGCCATATTATGCACAGTGCGAAAATCTCGCAGGTGGCTTAAGGCCCACCTGCGAGAACGAGTCATTCTCGCAGGTCCCGTATGGGCTACCTGCAAGAATGCCTCCACGCATATATGGTTCAAAAAATAACTTAAAACAGAACTTTTAACCAATAAAATCAAAATTTTAAACCATGAAAATATCAGGAATGAAGAACTTACCAAGATGCTGCTGACAGCTCGTCAAATGATCACTCGTAGATCCCGGAAATCAACGTCGAATTCAGAGGGTAAAATGAGGGTTTTTGGAACTCAATGGTTTAACCCTTTTTCGGTCTCGTTGGACTACTGTACGAAAAAAGAACTGAGAGAGTTCTCTTTTAAGTGTTTTTCCAAACTCTATAATCTCGAAAAACCTTCAAGTTTCCTATCTCTGGACTCGTTAAACAAACATTGACAGACCCGTAGTGGGACCGAACCTCTCCTTCCTAGGGTTCGTTAAATATACTCTGAGGGACTCGTCCGAAGGTTGAGCTTATATCAACAAGCATATGTGATCCTCTTCAAGCTTGCGTAAAAATAAAAAGGTACTTGCCAGAAATGGTGGGGGGAAATTTGGGAAAGGGATATGTTTCATCTTTGTATTGATTGGCAGTAAGTGTCGCTCTTGAACATGACACTCCCTATTCGTCATTTGAAGCTAGTTTGGGAAATCCATTTGTCTCTCTTTCGATTGATTACAAGGTTTTTCCATGTGTCGTATTTGAGTCAATGTTGCCAAATCATCGGTCGTGTCGTTCATATGTTCAAGAGAAGTCCGTCTGAAACCTCTATTGAGTCGGCCATCTGCAGTTATCCATTCTCTCCGTATTGGCCTTCCCTGTGTCCAGTCCAATTTGCAAAAGTGCTATGTTTCACCTTCAAACTCTGTTACTCATTTCGTGTCATTGATGGGGGATACATCAAGGCCCTCCTGTGACGAGTTTTGTTCCGTCAACTTCAGCTCATTATCCGGAATCAAGACTTAGAAATTATTCAGTACCTTGAAGCTTCCATGCCTTAATGGCAAGTTTCCTCTCTTTTGATAGTGGGTTTATATCATTGACCCCTGATCAAAGGATTCCGTCGGATGTTCGACATCAACTTATTTATTCACACTCGATGGATTGTACTATGGTACCTTGGGAGTCATTGACATCAATGGTGATTTCCCTCGCGCTTGTTAACGGTTACATTAATGATTGGTAATGAAGTGGTTTCTACCATGTTCGACTTCAACATCTGTAATCACATGGTTAGATTCGTACTTTGGGCAACGAGATTGAAGACCCTGGATATTGTCTTAGTGATCCAGGTTGCGATGGAGTATGTATAATTTGTGACACATAGATCCACTGTGTATAATTCGTGGCTATGTCATCTTGATTTGAACATTTATCGCATAGATCCACAGTGTATTCAAGTGGCTATGCTATATTGCGACAGCATGGATCCACAATGTATAATTGGTGGCCATGACCTTTGATTATGATGTCATCAGTTTATGATCTGAGTATGGGAATGCCTACCTCAGAATTGGTACATATGATATTCTGCAGATGCTTAGATGTTTGCAGGTTTCCGATTAGATGTGCTCTTGGTTCTTGACACAGAAATGCAGCTTACAAAGTCTATTGACTGTCACTGATTCCAATCTCAGACTTTGGGGGGCATTCTGTTATCCATAATTTTGGTCATCATGATGATGTAATGATGATGGTGAACTCAGACTCTTCATTAGCATTTTATCCTAAGAAAAGTTACTTTTGTCTCTTTCCAGAAATCATATTTTTAAGGGAGGTTCGCAGGCTACCCATATATTTGCCTGCGAGAATGCATTGTTCTTGCAGACTGCATTAAGCTGGGGTGTGAGAAGTTCGCATTGTACCTAACTATCAAGGTGCAAACATCTTCTAAAGGAAGGAAAAAGATGAGATCTCGAACCTTCTAGAAGGGAATCTTCTAGAAGGATGAGATGGCATTCGAATGGTTATCTAAGTATTGGCTTTCCTGATATCTTGGGATCATTCCTATCCAAGTAAATAATTAATTCTCTCCTATATATTGAGGAGGATGCTCATGAAAAAGGTTACAAGCAAACTAGCGAGAGAATTATTGGAGAATTAGTGCAAGATTGTATGAAGGACTGATGCTACAGCAGCCAAGAATACCAGCAAGGTTATCAAAAGTGGTTGATCTTCTTCATGCATGAGCAAGTGTGTGTGTCAGAGCTAAGAGCCATCGAAAGGAGGTTTGCAACATCAAGGCTCAGTTTGTAAGTCTTTCTTTCTATCAATTTAATACAGTAATATGTCCCTTTCCCATAAAGCCAATGTCACTTTAATGCATAACTCCTTGATCATATGCATAGTTTAACTATTGAATATATTGAGTTGTTTTCACTTCAATTGGTTTGAGTTGTCCTAGTCTTGATGGCACAAGAGCATTGGAGCGAAGCTGGACAACAGAGACCCAAGGAAGCGATCATAAGGTATGTTCATGATTCCTGCCTCCTAGTTCATTCAATAGTATAAATCTAGGGAAAGAGTATTATTCTGTCTTGTTTTGTTCTAGATCCGGGTGGATCTAGGGAGATCGGTTTGTGTCCGCACTGACGGATTTATCCTGAAACACTTGGCATAATTTTTACTGAGAAAAAATCAATTGAAATTTCATTTTTCATCCCTCGCAAGTGCCCCTTTAGCACAATGTGAGATTCTCGCAGGTGCCCTTAAGGTCGCTTGCGAGAATCCTAGATTCTCGCAGGTCCTGCATGGCTAGCCTACAAGAATGCTCGAGCGCAAATCATGGCCCTAAAATGAACCTAAAACCTTGAAAATTGCCTATAAAAACTAAAACTAAACCATGGAAAAGGTAAAAGATCGAGAGCTTACCTTGTTGGCAGAGACGATTCGTCAAATGGTCGCTTGTGCGTCCCACGATCGAGCAATGAAATTTGGGGGAAAATAAGGTGTATTGGGCAAAGTTCTTGGCAAAATAACAATGAAAATGATAAAATCCCTTTTTACCCATATTTATTCACTTTTTACCATTTTTTGTTGATTTTTATATTGTTTTGTCTATAAAACATAATGCCTAATAGTCATATGAGTGTGACTTTTTGCAGATATAGCAACTTTGAAGTCCACGCAAAGGAGTACAGATGTTTTTCTTTTTGTCGCATGTACAACTTCTTTTTATGGTTTTTAGAAAAACCTCGAGCTCAGTCTTCGTTCATTCTCGTGCTCAAAAATACATGAAAACATAACCGAGTATACTTTTCTCATCTTTTCGTACTCGTCATGGTAACACGAAAATGACGAATGCAAAGGAGTATCATTTAAGCCCTTTTCACTCTCCATTAAAATGAAAAGATGGTCGAGCGACCTTGTTCTGTTCATGCTCGTAAAAGTATATGAACAAAACATTCGATGGGCGATAGTTTATCACTTTTTTGGTCCTATCAAACTATTTTACGAAACAGGAACTGAGAGATTTCTCTTTAAGTGTTTTTCAGACTATCAAAACATGAAAAACCCCTGAGTTTTCTATCTCTGGACTCATTAAACAAACATCGAAAGACCCATAATGGGACCGAGCCACTCCTTCCTAGGGTTCGTTAAACATACTCCAAGGGACTCATCCGAAGGATGAGATTACATCAACAAGCATATGTTATCCTCCTCAAGCTTGCGTAAAAATAAAGAGGTACTTTCCAGAAATGGTGCGGGGAATTTTGGGAAAGGGATGTGTTTTCGTATTCATATTAATGGCAGTAAGCGTCGCTCTTGAACATGACACCCCTTGTTCATCATTTGAAGCCGGTTTGGGAAATCCATTTATCTCTCCTTCGACCTGCTACAAGGTCATATCCTGGGTCATCTCTGAGTCAGTGCTGCCAAGTCCTTGGTTGTGTCATTCATATGTTCAAGAGAAGTTCATCCAAACCCTCTATTGAGTTAGCCATCTGCAGTTGTCCATTCTTACTATGTCGACCTTCCCTGTGTCCGTTTCAACCTATATTCATACTATGTTTCATCCTCAAAATCTGTTACTTATTTCATGTCATTGATGGGGGATACATCAAGGCCCTCCTGTGACGAGTCTTGTTCCGTTGACTTCAACTCATTATCCGGAAACAAGACTTAGAAATTATCTGGTACCTTGGAACTTGCATGCCTCAATTGCAGGTTTCCTCACTTTCGACTATGGGTTTTCATGATTGACCCCTGATCAAGAGGTTTTGTCGAATGTTCGACCTCAGCTCATTTATTCACATTTGTCGGATTGTAATAGTATACCTTGGGAGTCATTGACATTAATGGTGATTTCTCTCGCACTTATTAATGGTTTCATCAATGACCGGTAATCAGGTGGTTTCTACCATGTTTGACTTCAGCACATGTAATCGCATGGCTAGATTCTTACTTTTCGGTGACAAGATTGAAGACCCTGGGTCTCATCTTGTTAATCCAGGCTGTGATGGAGTATGTATGATTTGCATCGGCACATAGATCCACTTTGTATGTCATCTGGCTATGCCGTCTTAATTTAAGTCTTCTTGCATAGATCCATAATGTATTCCTCGTGGTTATGAATCATTTTGATGGCATGTATCCACGGTGTATGATTGGTGAAAATGACCTACATTCATGATGTCATCCATCTGTGATCTGAGTATGGGAATGCCTACCTCAGAGCTGGTATTATATTCTACAGATGCTTGGTTGTTTGCAGGTTTCCGATTAGGTGCGCTCCTGGTTTCTAACACACACACACAGTTTACAAAGTATTTTGGTTGTCACAGATTTCGGCCTCATACTTTGGGGGGCATTATATTACACATGATTTTGGTCACTTGGGTGATGTCTCAACAGTGATGTATTCAGGCTTCCAACAAGGAATTTTTTCTTGAGAAAAGTGGCTCTTGTCTTCTTCCAAAAACATATTTTTAAGATGACTTCGCAGGCTGCCTATGGTCTAGGGTGTGAGAATCCTTCATTCTCACAGGCCACCCACACTTAGGGTGCGAACTTCTCACAGTATACTCCATACACAGGGTGTGAACCTATTTTTAAGCTTGGAAAGGAGAAGAGGTCTCGAGGGTTCTAGAAGGGAATCTTCTAGAAAATGAGTTTGCATTCGCATGGTTGTCATTCTACTGACTTCTCAGATTTGATGGGATCATCCTCATCCATGTAACCATCTCTCCTTCTCCAATATATTGAAAGGTTTCTCATGGAAAAGGTTAAGAAATATTGAATGAAGAATTGGTGAAAGAATTGTGTGAAGAACCCTGTTTGGAGAGAAGCTTGAAGGCTCTATTTGGTCTATCAAGAGGAATTGGATCTTCTTCATGCAAGTACAGAGAAATTGTGTGTGTTGGAACCAAGGGTCACTGAAAGGANGCATGTCCCTTTCCCATAAAGTCACTCTTACTTTATTGTGTAATTCCTTGAGCATATGCATAAGTTGACATTGAATATATTTTTCTATCTTCACTTTGGTTGGTCTGTGTTGTCTTGGACTTGACTTCACGAGAGCACCGGCGCGCAGCGGGAACAACAGAGACCTAAGGAAGCGATATAAAGGTATGTCACTTATTCCTTCCTATTAGTAGATTCAACAATTACAACTTAGGGAAAGAGTCGTGTCCTGTCCTGTTTTGTTCTAGATCCAGGTGGATCTAGGGATATCTGTTAGTGTCTGCACCTACCGATTTGTTCGATAACACCCATGGAGAGGGAGGCCTTGAAGGGATCCATTTTGAATGGAGGCTTTGACATAGCAGCCCAGGCCTTCAGCCATTATGAAAAAAATGAAAGGGGAGAGGGGGTTACCTTGCCTTATTCCTATTGAGGGTGAGAAGGGTTGAGAGGGGGCACCATTGACAAGGATTGAGAAGAAGGTGGAAGAAATGAGGTTCATTATCCAGGCTATCTAGTCCTTGCTGAAACCGAAAGTTGTTAAGAAATCTCTCATGTACTGCCAGCTTAATTTGTCAAAAGCTTTTGAAAGATCGAGATTTAGTAGCATACCTAGAGTGCAGGTGATTTTGAGCGAGTGGATGATTTTGTGAATGATAATGATACTATCCATGAGTATCCTTCCCTCGACGTACCCAGATTGCTCCTTTGAAATGATGAAGGGGAGGATTGGCTTGAGTCTTAGGGCTATGACTTTGGAGATGATTTTATAGATCACATTGCATATCACTATGGTTCTGAAGTTCTTCATATTTGTAACCCTCTTCTTTGGGTATTAGTGTCAGGAAGGTGGCGTTGAGTGGTAGGAGAAATTTTCCTGAGCTAGGAGATCCTTCTACCAGTTTCCACACTTTATCATTTAAAATTGGCCAACACGAGTGGAAGAAGTCCATTGTGAAGCCATTTGGGCCTGGAGGTTTGCCTATGGGTAAGTCTTGGATACTCTGATCCACTTATGCCTGAGTTATGGGTGTCATGAGGGCTTCATTCCGTTCTTGGGTGATTAGAGTTGGGATGTTTTGAGTCACCCTCTCAATTGCTGAGGTACGGTCCACATGAGGTTCTGAGAGGAGATCCTTGTAGAAACTTGTTAGCTTGTGCATTATTTCCTGATGAGAAAGCAGGGTAGTGCCCTGCATGTCTTCTAGTTTCATGATACAGTTGATGAAGCATTTGTGTATCATGGAGCAGTGGAAGAATTTGGTGTTTTTCTCTCCCTCTTTGAGCCATTGAACCCAAGATTTATGTCTCCATAGAATTTCTTTTGTGCGATGTTATATTCTTGTTGTGTAGTACCTGTACTCAAGTACTGAATGATATCTATGAAGTGTTCATCAACGATCTGGACTGAGAATAATTGTACACTTGGGAATTTGTCTTCTAAATTCGTAGGTTCTTCTCCATTTGTGACTCTTGATAGGTGGTCAGGTCTTGCATTCAATTTTCCTGGCTTAACTATTACTTCAAAATCAAATTCTTGAAATAGTAGTAACCATTGCCAGATTCTCTCCCCCAACACTAGCTTGTTGACTAGGTATTTAAGGGTTGAGTGATATGTGAACATCTTAAAGTATTTCCCCAGTAAGTAATGCATGAACTTCTACAGTGCATAGACCATAGCTAGGCCTTCCCTTTCTGTAGTGTTATAGTTACGTTTTGATTCTGATAACTTTTTGCTCGCAAATGTTATCGGGTGATCCAAGTCTCCCGCTCCTAGCTGCGCTAAGATAGCTCCCAATGCTATGGCCGATGCATCTACATGCACGTGTAATGTCTTCTCCCAGTCTGGAAAAACTAATATTGGTGCGGTGACCATATTTTCCTTCAAGGTATCCAGACTGTGTTGACACTCGTCGTTCCACTGAAACTTTATATCCTTTCTTAACAACTTTTCCATTGGTGCAATAATCTGCGTGTACCCTTTAATAAATTTCATGTAGTATCATGTGTGTCCCAATGTCGCTCTTAGTTGACGGACTGTTTTGGTGGTGGTAAGTTAACAATTACTGCAATCTTTGCAGGATCTACTAGTAAACCTTGTTTGCATACTATATGGCCCAATAGTATCCCAAACGGTGTTCTGAATATGCATTTATTTAAGTTCAATGATATCTGGAACTGTCTATATATCTCTAACATCGGTCGTAAGACTTCTACATGGTACTTCAAAAAACTATAAACTATCCAATCATCAAGGTATACTTCTAGGAATTGATGGATGAATTCTTTAAATTCAACGATGACTACTCTGGAGAATATTGTTGGTGCATTCTTCAGTCCAAACAGCATGAATATGTACTGGTAGGATCCCCATTCTATCGCAAATGTTTTCTTGTATTTGTCTTCCTATGCTATCTTGATCTGATGGTAGCCTAAGAATCAATCAGTGAATGAGTAAGCTTCATGTCCTCCTACGTTCTCTAACACTTCATCCATGAAAGGTGTAACGAACGGGTCATGTAGGCATGCATCGTTCAAATTCCTCAAGTCGATGCATATCCTTATCCCTACTTGTTTCTTGTCCTGCACTACCATCGGGCTTATCCATTCTAACTCTTTGACCGGTTCTATGATTCTGGCTTCGAGCATCCTATCGATCCCAGCTTTGAATTTTTGCTTATATACTGGGTTCAATCTATATGGTCATTGTCTGATTGGTCTCGCTTCAGGTCTGAGTGGTATCTTCATCTCTCTTATCTCTCCTACTATGCCCTTAATATCTGTAAATGTTGTGGGAAACAGATCACTATACTCGCGCAGCAACTCTGTTATTCTTTCTACTGTATGTGCATCCCAATAGTCTCCAATGCTGGCCATTTTGGGATTCTCCATTGTCCCAATGTTGACTTTCTTTACCTTGAACGTCGCGGCAATAACTTATGATTCTATAGGTGGTCCCTCCACTTATCTTTCTCCTTTTGCTTCTTCGATCTGAATATCCCGTGGATTGTCTTGATCTGGTGTTTCTTCTTGCACATGGTAACATGGAAACAATTCATTGATTGTTTGTTTGTTTGTTCCGTTGTTGCTATTTTGTTATGAGCTCGACTTTCGGTTCCTTGATGAATATCACGCCTCTTATCTATTTAAGAGTTGCATCTATGTTGGGGTTCTCATGCTCGAATGAGAAAGTGACTGTAAAATTATGTTGCAATGTCATCCAAGTCGCAGTTTCTTTCCGTAATTCCTGGTCTATATACCAATTTGTTGGTATGTCATCTAGAGTGTGTATAAAATGATGAGGCCATTCCTCTAGGGGTGTCATTTTCCACAACATTCTACACTTCTCCAAATGTTTTGTTGGTGCTCCTTGTCCACTGTACCTCTATTGCTTGTTGTTTTTATGTTTTGCACTGAACCTTATGTGCAGTAATAGCTTACATCGGTGCCAATCTGTGATTGTCTCTTTGTGTGCGCCCCACCATCTTGCAGGTGTGGCCTTGAGTGTTATATCAAATGATAACAGTGTCTGATTCTCTAAAATTGCATCTTCATACTGAGCCAAGAATGTTTCCAAATCATTTATTCAGTGGAAACTGGGTGGTTCTCTTATCTCTGTGCCTACCCATCTTACTGTGCAGTCTGTGGAAACTTCGTGTAGCCTTTATTTCTAGTTCTCTAAACCGGTATTTGAGTCTGTTGCACATGAAGTAATGCTTCACCAACTGAGTACCCCATCTGCAATTGGGTTCACGTAATCCTCATCGCGCAGTTGTTCTATACAAATGGTTGATTTCCTCTAAGTCTAAGCAAGTAGGTCCTACAAACCTCTCCCCTTCTGATGGGTCTAATGGTGCAATGGCCCTATATTCTCCTGACTCAAATGTCATTTTCCTGGTTGTTAAGTTGATTATGGCCTGGTTGTCAAACGCCCGATCTAGACCAAGCAACGTTGGGTATGGTATTGTGCCTTCCACTATTTCAATGACTTGAAAATCTGCTTTAGTGCGCATTCCATCCAAGTCTACTATCATTCCTTTTAGTCTACCAATTGGTAGGACTCTGTGTTGGTTTGCTAGTTTCAGTTGAACAGGTGAATATCCTAATGTGGGCTCTCCCATGAATTTCCATGTCTTCTTTGGTAATACATTAACTTCAGATCCTAGATCAAGTATGATATCTCCCATGTTGAAATCTCTGATGTTGGCATTCAGTTTGAACTCCCTACTAGTTCTTCTTCTTATATGTAGGTGATTGACTTTTTTTGGTTCTAGTTTTCCTTCCGTCTCGATGCTACATTTTTCTAGTATGTTTTGAAATATTTTCACAGATGCTGGATCATTTAATATCTTTACACATGATTTCAAAAAGCCTTTGATTATAATTACATGTCCCATGGGTTTCATTTCGTTGGTATGATCCAATAATGGAGGCATCTTGTACTCTGGTGCTTCCTTGTTTTGTTGCACGGTTGAATTCGACGCCACATCTTCCTTCTAAAATTCTTGTCTGGCTTCCTTAAATATTGTCTTCTCGTTCTACGCATCGCACTGCTTCCTTGGTTTGGTGTTTTTCTTCACCCATTGATTTTGTGTTGGCTCTTGTTGGGTTGTGTCGTTTCCTCTTTTCTCTCCTTCGTGGGTAACTATGTTGATGTTTCGTCCTTCATCCCTTGCTTCGGCTGAAATCCATTGAACGTTCTGGTTGTTCTGGTTCCTCTTTTCCTGAATCTTTATTAGTAGTGTCGGACATTCCTCTGTATCATGGTCCGATACTCGACAATACATACAAGTCGTTGGCGGAAACAGACATTCTCTTGCAAAATGTCTTGGTTGTTGACAATTGTGACATACCATTGGTCCTCTACCTCGTCCAAAACCTCCTCTCGCTCATCCTCCACCTCTGTAGCTTGCTCGATCTCCCCTCGGCACATTATACTGAGGCGCCTGATTATACTGTGCGATGTTGTACTGAGGTTGTGATGTGGTGTACTATGTTTGTGCGTTATTATATGGTTGTTGCGTAGTATTATACTGTTGTTGCACAGTGTTGTGTGGAGCTGGAACTTGATTAAACTGTGGTGCAGCTTGCCTAGTCATCATTTATGCCTGCACCCTATATACATCTAATGTCCTCTCTCTCATCAGCTCCATGGTTCTACAATCTTTGTCATCGTGGCCCACTGACTTGCAAAAGTTGCAATATGAACTCTTTGGAACTGTTTGGTATTTCTGCATCATCGTGCAGTGATAAGGGTCGTGACCCTGTTTCTTGTAGATTTCGCACCATAATCCTCTTGTTGGTAACAGATTTGGCATTCCTGTTGCCATATACTACGCGAATGTAGGACATTCATTCTTGTGGTGTCCTTTCGTCCTGCATGTAGTGCACCAAACGACTTCTCGTTTTTCCTTATTCTAATTATGGTTTAGCTAAAACGTTAAGTTCTTCAGATCCTCCTTCAATTCTTCAATAGTTGGGTCTGTTTGTTGAAACTGGGTTTCTTCCAGTCGCAGGGCTGCTTACAAAGCCTCTGCCTGCGTTTGAAACTTTTGTTGTCGCAATGGATATTTTAAGTGTGGGAGCAATGAGTTGACAAACACGTGCCAATGTTGCATATTGGTCATGAGATATTTTAAATTTCCCTTCAATCGCTTGAATCTCTGATCAATCTCCCATACGGACTCTCCTAGTTTCTGTCTTATTTCGATCATCTTGTTCATGTACTGATCCTCTGAACTTGGCTTCTGGAACTCGTTTATTAGCAGTTTCATGATGTCTGCAATTGTTTTGGTTGTCCCTGGTGGATTGTTTGTAATTAAACGCATATACCAATCCATTGCACGATCCCTTAGTGTAATCGCTAGTTATGCCAGCTTAGTACCTTTGTCTGTGATCTGTTTTTCTTCCCAAATCTTCTCACAGATGAACAAATGTTTTTTCGGGTCCTCCGATGCTTCTCCTTTGAATTTCAGTAACTTGATGGTGGGATTGTGTCCTGCCATTCTGAATGTTCAACTACTACCTTCGTGTGGTGTAGATACTTGACTAGTGCTACCTGAATTGGCTCCTCTAGTTGTTGTTCCTTGTGTAAATGTACTTCCTTCTGTCTAACTACTTCTGAACTTCAGTTGTCTAAACGATAGTGTTCTCTTTGGTGTATTGGTTGCACATGGGTTTATGGGTTCCACGCTGACATTAATATGGATAGGATTGTTTCCTTCTCTTCCCGCTCTTGGACCTCTCGTCTTCCTCTCATATGTTGCGCGCAAGATTCCTCAATCTGCTCCATAGCCCGAAAATCCTCTACCTCTTCCTCATCACTTGCCAAGCCTTCCCTCGCAACTACGACTCTCTTCTTGGTATTCAGCTTGTATTGGTAGGGTACTCCGCTACACGTCTTTCCAGTTGTCGCCATGATCTGCTTGATCTGGTCATCATCCATCATGATTGGGTCCAAGGGTTCCTCATTCTTTCCTTCATCCTTTCCTCCTTCCATTTCTCTTCTTTCTGTCAGTGCTTCCCCCCTTCCCCCATGCACGTAGGGAAGTTTAGTTGTCTGACTCCATTGTCATTACACCTTTGTTATATAGCAGTATCTTAAAAGAAGTATACAACGATCGAATGTACCTTCCTAGAGGTCCATGTAGAAACTCTTGTTGCGTTGTACGACTTCATTGTGTCTACTACAAACTCTATTATGAAGCCTGCCACAATACTATCCAACCAAAAATCTACTGCGCGAGTGAATTTGTTGTTCACCTGTTGTAGCTGCTCAATCTGTACTGGACTCCACTCTAACTGTCGAATCCAGTTCGTTGCGTGGCTATCCTTCAACCTTAGTATCCACTCCTGCAATAAGTGTGGAAAATCATAGAAAAATACTTCATGCAAATAAGTAAACACATATTTCTCAATATATTTGTGAGGTGTTAGTCTAGGGTTTATGTTGTCTTTCTGTGAAAACTCTAACTCTTTTATCTTTAGCTAGCTTTCAATCTCTACTTTTGTGGGATTCCATGGTCTCAACATCCCTTTCTAATGGCTCATTGCTTTCTTATTTTCTTTACTCTTCTCTTGCTCAACCTATCTCATCTACTCAATCCTCTCATGTTCCTACTAACAAGAATAGAACCATTTGTTGGTTACTATTCTACTCTGAGTTCGTACTTAGTGACCCATGGTTTATGTCTGTCGGGTTTCCAACAAAGCCTCTAAAACTATTGGCCCTTCTGGTAAACCAGAAGGCAACACAACACACAGAATGCACTGTGCAGTCTCACCCGAGATAGCTTTAATGGGTGGTTGTAATACTCATGTGTTTATAGCCTAGGATTGAGTGCGAGATAGGAGAACTTTATATTGAACCACTATTATAAGTTGTAAACGCAATATACTGTCATTTGCGAATAAATAGGAAATATAGCAACTCATTCATTAAACATAACCATAACTATTGAAGACAATAAATATATGCATGCATTCATCACACAACACAGATGTTACCGTGGTTCACCCCCTCCTGGGATACATCCACAAAGATCTGTCTCTTGGCTCTTTTATTATAGTATTTTCGCATCTATAGCGTCGCGCGCATTACAGTTCTTCTCGATTGGGTAAGATCTATATGAGGTGGACTAGATTGCACCAAGCTCCTCAACCTGCGATCTAACCCTCAAGATCTACCCTCCTTCATCGTCTCTAGCTCCATAGCGTACAAAAATATATCATACAGCAAAATATTACATATCGGTTCACTACAACAGCTCGCTCTACAATACCGACTTATCTCTAGAAAATCCCAACCCCTTATGATACCTAAGTGTCTATATTTATACGTTTCTAGCTCTTCAGCCATTACAATACATTACCAAAACCCTAACCCTACCGTCGTTAGGTCTTCCATGCATGCATGCATGTTCTTCTTCCTTCCAGATTTCACTTTTCTCGTGCATGCTTTCTTTCCCAAAATCACCTTGCTTTTCCGCTTTGGCTTGCCTCCAACAGTTAGCCACTTGTTCTGCCACTAGAGGGAAACCAGAACATGTGGCGACTTGATGTTCAGGTATTGACAACCCTTCTAAGTTATAGCCTTGCTGGAACTAAAATGCTTACACAAACAATTACAGTATGTCTGCAAAAACAAAAATATGCAAACCATGTTATGCAACCTTCCACTAAGGCTAGTTGTATACAGAGCTACCATGACTAAAAATACACAAACATAATAAGAAAAAATTTCTAGTTCATCTATCTTGTTGTCCTGGTACGCTAGACCAATGACTCTGCAACTGAAATAGACAAAAAACTGAAACCTGGAGACATCAATCCATAACTGGGCCTGGTTGTCCATGTATATTGTAGACCGGGGTGAACCGCTAACTACAAGTCAGGCATCTAGCGCGCACAGGAGCATCCATGAGTGCATCGAACAGGATATCCATCTGTTGGCTGAGGACACTCTATCAGTGCACCTGGTCATCATGTTTTTGCCTAATCTCGAAGAGGAGTAGAAGGTGCTCCTCCACGAGATGGTTGGAAAAATGTTGTGGTTGTTCCTCCTGTTTCTTGTCAGCTTCGTTGGAAACCCCTATGGTGATATCCTTGTCTGTTTCTGCATCATTCTCCAGCTGCCAGCTTGGAGGAATATCCTCCTCCACCTTGCAGCTTTCGTCTCCATAGTAGGGGTCACCTGGCTTGACGATGGGGGAGGACAAGAGGTGGGTGTCGAGAGTGGGGCACGCACCCAAGGGTGGTGTCTCCTCTTTTACCTTGCTCGAGCTGTGAAGCGGTGGTGGAGACGAAGTGTAGTGAGAAAGATACCAGATATAATAAATATGCATAACAGAAATAAAATGCTAGAAATGGCAGAATAACAGTAATATAACCAACATAATCTCCACGATAACACAAAAATGATATAAGAACAACAACAGAAATAACACTTATNGTGAGAAAGATACCAGATATAATAAATATGCATAACAGAAATAAAATGCTAGAAATGGCAGAATAACAGTAATATAACCAACATAATCTCCACGATAACACAAAAATGATATAAGAACAACAACAGAAATAACACTTTGATTCAGAAAGCAATGTTCACGGGCCTCTTCAAGGGGGCAACCTCCAGTCAAGCAACACTCTGTTACAATAATCTCCAATCTAGGGTTTTCATACCCTCGACCCTTATTTATACTAAATATGTCTATCAAGAGAAGCATCTAGAGAAAGATCATTCTAGAAGCGGAAGCTTCTATTAGGTCTTCTTATATCCGCCTTATTCTATTTTATTGAAAGGCCTTATTAATATTGACCTTTATTACATCTGAATATATTGATCTACCTATGTGAGGGTTACGACCCTAACATGTTCGCCCCCTTAAAAACAACCTTGTCCTCAAGGCTTGAGATGTGGAAACT